>JAUMHI010000040.1:3436852-3450522 GCA_032359435.1 Enteromius unitaeniatus | reverse complement strand
AGAAATACAATTTTTGTTTAAATTTTTTCAGTTGCTTTATTGAAGAATACTAGATCTCAGAATTATAATTTGTGTCTTTATATTTGATTAAAAAAACAAACATATTTGTCCTACAAAATCACTTTTGGGCTTCATCATTGATCTGTTCCTTTGAACCGTGAATGCATCTGACATTTTCTGGGTCGTGAACAAGAAGGTCAGTGTTCTACAGTGGCCTGATCAAAGCATTCATTCACACAAAGCATCAATGACAGAACAAATGACTGAGATCAATGCTAAACAGCTCAAAAGATGTAGATATTTGCAGAATAACAAGCCTCTCCTAAACACTTAATGAATGAAGAGTTAGTTGCTAGTAGGTATGATGTGAAGCATATTTATCTTTTAAAATGAACTCTATCATAGAATCTAAGAATAATGTTGGATGCTCTGAATGTAAAATGCATGTTTCTAACTTTTTCTAGTATTTAAAATGCACAAAGCTCTAATATTAAGTTGAGCAAGACGAGTAACATCGAAGCTAATAGACAATATTTAAAATAATTTCAGTTTTTACGTGTAAATAGGTGTCAATAAAGGTGAGCAGGTGTAAATATACGGCATGTAGTAGTTTTATTTAGTTTCTGATTAGAGACTGCAGGGGGCGCTATAGCGCCTCGCGCCGACCGGAAATCTCTGTCATGACAACTGAACGCGGACTTTCTAAAACTGACGTGAAATGATCATCAAAACATTACGATTTACACCGTTTACGCGTTTATTTAAGACTGTTTTGTAAGGCTGGGCTTTTAGTGGTTATTATGGAGAACGGTGTGTGGAGAGCAGAAGGGCTGAACGCTCCGGCGGACTTCATGAAAGCTCCTGATGGAGGTAAACAAACAGTATATATAACGTATTCATATAATACAATTTCAACAGCATTTAAGTTCTTGTGTTTTATCTAAACTGCTGAAATAAGTATCGTATTTTTGCATATTGACACATATTGATAAAATATCTGTATTTTCTTGGAGCCATGTTGAAGGAACGATACGTGACCTCTGCAACCAAACTATATATAAACATGAAATTGCTAAAAAGGAAAGTGTGTTATATCACAATATCCAAAAGGGCATTAAGATGTCTTTAATACTTTTTGAGTTACAGGCATGCAAACATTGGAGAAAGAAAGTGCTGTTTCCCTATTTTTTAATGCAACAAAGCTTGCTAAAGTCAACATATTTTACTAACAGACCTACTGATCTATGTATGAAAATACTATTTTGATGCTGTCTTCTTTCTAAAGTCATTTTCAACTCTTTGTGCTTTGGCTCTCAAAGTCAGGTGAAACAAAATCGTGGATGATTTAGTTATAATTTATCCATGGCATCTTTTTTCAGAAAAAAAATCAGCAGAATCAAGTTATTTGAGCCGTAGACGTTTTTGGAATTGAGTTAATTTGCCCCGTAATGACCCTCAGGAGTGTAAGACACAGAATTAGATGAATTCAATAACCTTTATGTCCTATTTAGGTTTATTTTTATTTTTTAAGTTCAAGAAAATGAATTAATCAGTTACATTACTTTAATAAATATCAAGAGAAATTACACTATACTATGTATAGGTTAACTTGTAATCTCTATCATGTTTTTTTCCCAAACTAACAATCACAACACTGTATATACTGTTTGTAAAGTGTACTAGTGACAGCTAAAATGCTAAACTTAAAATAAGATGATGAGCAATACTGTTAAATTGTGTCATATGTAAAGAAAAAAAATGGTTTGAAGTTTTTATGTGTTTATTACATGAGTAACGGTCTTTCTGTTTGTCTCCCAGCGTCTGTCTGTAACCCCACTCCTCCTCTGATGACACCTGCTCAGTTTACTGGCGGTCCGCTAGCCACACCGGCAGCGTCACAGACCGCACCCACCCAAGTTCTGCCACCGTTTAGAAATCCGCCCCCTTCTAAATTCAGTGAGGAGGGGTTTGGCTGGATAGAGCCTGCTGCGGTGGAAGCGTGGCGGCCTGTTCATCAGAAATACCAGTGTGAGAAAATAATACAACGGCTCCCTGAGAACAGGTACACAGACAAACACATCCTCACATCCAGTGACTTTAGTGGTCTGTCTGTAAAGTCATCTCTATCTGTCAGGTTGCCAGGAAATGAAAGGAGCAGCTCAAAGCCCCTGCTGCAAGAGATGGAAAGGTTAAGAGAAAACAAGGAAGTGATGCGAGGAGAGATGGAGCGTCTAAATGGAAGAGTGGAGTGTTTGAGAGAGCAGGTCAGAGATCAGCAAAACCAAATAAACAGGTACAAACACTCCAACTGACTGACTTATTACTTCAGCTGTGTATGTGGGCCTGAACTGTGTGTGTGTGTGTGTGTCTACAGACAGTGTATAGAGCGTGATGAATTACACAGTCAACTGAAGAGCTGCAAGGCTGAACTAAATACGAGCCAAGACCAGGTAAATACGCTGTCACTTTATTCCCTAAACGTGCAGAACAGGTGAAAAATATGTACTTTCAGGACAGAAATACTGGTTTCTAAATACAGCCTGAATTTGTGTGTCTAGCTTTTGACCCAAAAAAGAGAGTATGAATTAAAGTGTCAACATTTGGAAAAAGAGTTAAAGGACTCAAAGCAGGAGATGGGGAGACTGCAACAAAAACTAGAGACACAGGTAAGACACCATAGATTGGCTCTATATTGTTCCCATTTGTCTGAAAGAGGTTTTTTAATTTCAGCAGTGGATGATAATATAGCTCAGATAAATAAAAGGTTTATTAATGCACATGAGTAGCATAGCACTGACTTGTCTGGGTAAATTCACCATGACATTTTTATTACACAAATAATGTATGATATCATAAGGCCAGGAGACGGTTTTGTCTATGCTCTTTTTTGTATATGTCCTCATTTGTAAGTCAGTTTGGATAAAATCGTCTGCTAAATGACTAAATGTAAATGTACTCGCTCAGTAATTGATTTTGTTGTTCATTTTTAACCCAGAATTATTCCCTAGTGCACCTTTAAATGTCGGCATGAAATTACAGTCCATCCTATTAGTTTATCTGTCTCTTTTTAAATGCATGTTATTGATCTTATTGTGAATTATTCATGACGTTTTAATTTGTCTAAGAGAGATTAAAATATAAAACTGATATTAACTATAATATCTTAATCCTTCTGTCCTACTTTTTTTGTGTACAACTTCACTCTCTGATTCATTGCAATGATTTATATGAATTTTTTTTTTTAAATCTTATTTTAAACCTCTTTGAATATCAGAATGCCATGACCGAAGATGCACAGGAAGTGACCTTACTAAGGACCCAAATACAGAAAGTGATATCGGAGAGAGATGAGCTAAGAAATCAACTGAGGTGAGTATAAGAAAACAAAATGTTGCTCATACTGCTGTCTCTGAATGACAAATCATCTACAGGTCTGTTTATGTGATTTGTATTTGTTCAGTGACCTGGACCGCTCATTGCTGGAACAGACTGAGTGTGTGCAGAAACTGCGGACATACATTGGCAGCCACATCACAGAGAAAAAGGAAGAGGAAGAGCTTAGACGACAGATACAGGTGTGTAAACGCACAGTTGTGGTCCTTTGTTGAATGCATGAATGTAATTATTTTATGAATATGTGTGTATAGCATTTAGAGAAGGAAAAGGAAGCCCTGTCTTTATCAGTCCAACTGCTGAATGTTCGAGTGAATGCAGCCAATGACATTTTGGCTATTCAGGAAAAAGAGCTAGGTGAACAGGTGAGGTTACACACATGCAGACATGTAGTTTTTAAAACAAATGACCAATGCATTTTGACAGATATTAATTCATTAGTACATTTAATGATTCGTGTGTGTGTGTGTGTGTAGGTGCAGACCGACCCATTGTACTCTGGCAGTAAAGCTGGGCAGATGTTGAGTGTTTGGAGACAAAAGGTCTTCATGTTGCTTGTTAAATTGCAGACCAGAGATTTGCAACTTCACACAGAGAAAACACAACTTCACAGCATGGTAATGTAAATGCTTTCTCTGATCATTTTTGCTAACTATAATGTCCATATATACCTCTGTTCAAACATTTGGAATGTTGTTTTTCCAGTTTTCGCTTCCATTATAACAAAACAAAAGTATATATATATATGTTGTTCTTTTAAAATCCTGAAAAAAAAGTATGAGCTTTCACAAAAATATTAAGCTGCACAACAGTTTTTAAAATTTTATGTTCCTTGACATATTACAATGATTTCTGAAGGGTTATTTGATACTGAGAGCTGCTAACGACTGATAAAATTCAGCTTTGCCATCACAGGAATAAATAATTCATTTAAAATATAATATTTATTATTGTGCAATCAATCATCACGTTAGATTATACATCTATTTATGTTCTACCATCACATTAGTAAAACTAAGTTTTTTAAGTTTAGTGTTTTTAAATCTGACTTTACTACTTTGTCTGTGTGTATAGGTTTCCTCTCTGCAGCAGCAAGTAGAGTGTTTGCAGTCACAGAACAGTGTCCTTCAGCACCAACTAGAGGACAAAACGGCCCAGTTGGAGTTAAAGCATGTACACGCACAGGTATGTTGACATACAAGTCTGCTTAGATTAAAGATGTTCTACTTTTGGTCATATTGGGCTTCTGAACTCAATATGCATTTCCTGGCATGCTGTGATAAAGGGTTTATTACATAATATGTCTTCCAGGTGATATGATAGATGTGCATGAGAAAACCGAAATCTAACTTGTGCCTTCACTAAAATTGTAGCTCATTGATATTCACACGATCACTCTATCTCCAACCCTCATGAGCTCGTCCCATTCTTTTCGTTATATTTGCTTTTTAACAGTCTAAAAAGGTTGGATTGAGCTTAGTGAGAATTTAAGCTTGTTCAGCCTTGACTCAGAGAAGATCTGCTGTTTTAACATCACATTGTTCATCCGTGATTGCTCACCACGTTCAGAGCAGCTGTCCAGCAGATCAGCTGTATTACACAGTGACGGCACTGAGACTCTTCTTCTGTATCGCCTCCAGGCAAGTGTGTGTTTCTGACAGGCCATGTGCTTGCTTTGTGTGGGTGTTCAGGGAGTACAGCAGCAGTTGGACTGTGCTCTACAGGAGAATGCTCAGCTGAAAGAGTGGAATAAGTGCACAGAGGGATCAGTGAATGATATCAGTGAAACAGCACACAGGTAGCATGCACAATCACACCCTTGGAGCTGGCCTTAGAATCTGTTAGTGTTCTGTAAGTCTCTTTGGATTAAACAAGTTTAAACAATATCAACGTGACTGTCATGACTAGATTAAAGCTGACTGTTCCTCTGACCAAAGCCCTGAAGCCAGTTCATCCATAAACATCTGTCTCTCTGTGTGTCATCTCTCTCATCAGAGTGATGTCAGCCATAGAAATAAAGGCAGGTCAGATGGAAGCAGTTCAGTCCAGTGTAAGTCAGCTGAACCAGAGACTCGCCTTTGCTGCCAAACGTCTGGACACAGTACATGGTGAGAGTGTCATCTGTGTGCGAGCGTATGGAGTTGTGTTTCACTTTTAATATACATGGACCGTTTGTCTGCAGGGCTGCTGTTAAGGAAAGAAGCTCTTTGGAGAACCAAGAAAGCTACTAGATCTCCAGAGCCAGCAGTGTCAGAAAGGTACAGAATCGTGGCAATTAATAAAATACGTTGATATTCGAAGTCAAAAGGTGTTTTTTACACGGCTGATTATTAGGAAGCTTCAAGAACAAAAGACAGCTTTATGTAGTAATAGTAAGATGGTATTATAATGTTTTAGATGTTTTATCCCACAATGCACAGTAATATTCACACAATATTATTATTGTTATTTTAAATATTTAATTATTATTATGAAACATTTTTATTATATTATTTTTAAAGCAAAAGATCACTCTGTTAAGAGAATATACAGTGTTGGATAAAAAAAAAGGCTGTTTTCATTGTATTTTATATACACTGCTCAAAAAAAATAAAGGGAACATCTAAACAACACAATGTAACAAGATTGGCAAATTCGCCAGAGGTAGAGATCCTCAGACCCCTTGTGAGACCATATGCGGTGCGGTTGGCCTTGGGTTCCTCCTAATGCAAGACAATGCTAGACTTCATGTGTCTGGAGTGTGTCAGCAGTGCTTGCAAGATGAAGGCATTGATGGACCTGCCCGCCCGTTCCCCAGACCTGAATCCAATTGAGCACATCTGGGACATCATGTCTTGCTCTATCCACCATCTGTTGCACCACAGACTGTCCAGGAGTTGGTGGGTGCTTTAGTCCAGTTCTAAAAAGAGATCCCTCACTTCATCAGGAGCATGCCCAGGCGTTGTAGGGAGGTCATACAGGCACGTGGAGGCTACACACACACTACTGAGCCTCATTTTGACTTGTTTTAAGGACATTGCATTAAAGTTGGATCAGCCTATAGTGTGTTTTTGTTGTCAGCACATTCAACTATATAAAGAACAAAGTATTTAATAAGAATATTTCATTAATTTAGATCTAGGATGTTATTTTAGTGTTCCCTTTTATTTTTGTATTTTTTAAACATTAATTGATTACTGTTAAGAGTTGTTGGATTAAAAATGTAACATAGCTATTTTTATTTCTTTTGTAATAGTTAATTGATTGCTCTGTTAAGACAATATTACATTTTTTTTATTAAAAAGAAAAATAGCTGTTTTTATTTACAAGACATATAGGGAAAGAGTCGATATGACAACTTGAGTATAAAACTGAGTAGAAGTAGTAGTTTTATTCATATAGCGCCTTTCCATAGCTCAATGTCACTTTACATACCACATTTTTACCATATTATCCAAAATACATATTAAGTAGATAAGTTTTTAGCTGAGTCTTAAAAGTATTTTGGAATAGTAGTCATGTTTACAGTTTTCACATAATGTTTTAGTATTTTAGGTAATATTGTATTCTGTTCCATAATCTCCCCTGGTGTGTTGCAGCTTTATTAAGAGTCTCCAGGCCGAGGTGGTTTTGTTGAGCACAGAGAGAGACAAACTCACACAGGAGCTCAAACGCACACCAGAGCTCATCCAGGCCTCCCTGTCAGAACTACAGCAGCAGCGTATGTACACAAACGTCAAACTGAATGTCTTCTGAAGATAGTAAAGAGAGAGGACTGTAACTGTGCTGAATGCAAACTGCAGGAGAGAGAGAGCTGGGACACCTGAGGGAAGCTCTGTCACAAAGCAGGGAGGAGTTGGAAGCATCAGATTCGAGCCGAATGGAGATGCAGAGACAATGCGAAGAACATGAGGGGACCATTGTGGAGCTCCGTGCTGAGGCCCAGAGACTACAGCAGCAGTGTGACTCAGGTGCATGAAGAGCTGTGTGTTTGAGTGAAGAAACCCCCACTTCACACACTCAAAACATTGTGTATTCACTTCACATATTCAATCTTATTCTCTTACTCCCTTTTCTAATAGTCTATTAACACTATGTTTAACACATGGTGAGTTCTGCTGACATCAATTGCTCATTGCTTTAGGCAAAATCATGCAGCTCTGCTTCCACTCTGCTCACAGGCTTTGGTGATGAATCACTTGTGCTTCTGTTTCCATCTAATATTTGTTCAGGTTTGGTTGTGGAGTACAGTTGGCTATTTTTGAAGATGTAAAATCTGATTATGGACGTTTTGTGTAGTTTTACTGAAGGTGTCAGAAGTCGAGAGAGTTTGTGCAGAGAAGCTCAGGGACACGGAGGCTCAACTCAACACAGCAAGGAGAGAACACACAAAAGCAGGTGCATACTTGACATACAAATGTCATGGTATGTAGTTTTTATGGTAAGAGTGTCTGAGCGTTACTGAACACACTTTCTCTTTTATGTGTGCGCGTGCAGTGGTTGCTTTGCGACAGGTTCAGAGGCAGGTGGAGAGAGAGAAAGAACAGATGAAAGACGTAGAGAAAGAGAGAACAGAACACACACACAAGCAGATCACACATCTGCAGAAACAGCTGAAAGACAAGGACAAAGACCGCAACCTTCTACTGGTGAGTCATACACACAAACACAATCTATTCTTATTGAGGAGTCCTCAGTGGCAGTCCCAGCTTAAATAGTGGCCTCAGTGAGATACACAACCTATTTCCCCAAGAAATAAGAATGCAAAACTTGAAATATAGATATTTAAATAATTCATATTTTTAAATAGCTTTCTTTTCATGTGATTTAAGCTGCATTAGTTTGTACAACATACTACATACTGTGCAAGTGAAACTGAAACTGTTTGAGAAACTGTGCAAGTATATTTCAGCTTGTTCTGCTAACCCTAAACCTACCCAGTCTACTACTATTAGTTGACTTGTAGTTACAATGTTACTCATAGTTAGTAGAATGTCTAAAGTGGAATATCAAAATAAAGTGTGAACAAATGTTGTGCTGTGTAATGTTTTGCAAAATTGTCATTTTTCCCCCCAGGATTCTTTGATGAACTAAAGGTTTGCTATAACAGCATTATTTGCATTAAATCTTTAGCTAGTGTCACTTTTTTTGATAAATTAGGCTGGTTTTGTGAGTTTTTGAATTTCATTTTAGAGCAGTTTAAGATATGTGAATAGGTGGTTTCTTTAACATATTAAGGATGCATATAATTTATTTTTTTAATGTTTTTGGCTCTGAGATCAGTGTGGCCTTTAGGTCTCTTCCTTTGTCCTTTATTTTTTATTTTGTGTATCTGCAGGCTGTGGTCCAGGAACAGGGTTTGATGAATGAATATAAAAGGCTGAGAAGATCAGCAATTCAGACAACCATGGCCCTGAAACAAGGGCATCATCCTCAGTCCGAGAGCAGCAACCCTCCAACACCTGAAAGTAAGCATACTCTGACACTCACTTATGATATCAGCATCAGTTAGCTTTATGCTTTTTTGCGAATGATACCATTTTATATTTATAATTTTGTGGTATGTTTGATAGTTATATAGTATATTCACTCATACATTGATTAATTTTTAAATGTCCACTCAATGTTCTTTTGCACTTGACTTGGTTCCTCATCCTTCTTTTCTCTCAGGTCTGCTGGGGGCACTGCAGGCTCTTAGTGCGGCAGTGATGGGCAGCTCAGAGGAAGAAGATGATGAGGAGGGTCAGGCTTTCACTGTGACACAAACACCCTCTTGTGCTGACACACATAAAGAATAGTGCTGAACACACCAATCAATTCTCTCTCACACTTGCTGTCTGCCCAAACCCTCTCATGGGGTTTGATGTCTGTTTTATAATTTAATAAAAGAGATCTTTGTAAAATTAAACCTGTAGATCTTTCAGTAATCTCAGATGGTTTGCAAAATTAGAAATTTTTTGACCTTGAACCACAAAACCATGGGGACAATTTTTGAATGGGTATTATAGGCTGGAAAAATAAGCTTTCCGTTGATGTTTGGTTTGCTAGGATAGGAGAGTATTTTCAACTATTTGTACATCTAGAGTCAGAGGGTGCAAAAAAGAAACATATTAGAAAATCGCCTTGAAATTTATTAAAAGCTATGTCTTTAGTAATGCATATTACTAATTGGCAATGTACAAAATATATTCATCATTAAAAAAAGGGATCATTTTGACCCATACAATTTATTTTTAACTATTGCTACGTAAGACATAAGAATCACATTTCTGTCAGTGGCTTTATATCTGTTTGAAGATTTAAAGCAGATTTAGTGTCAGTTAAGAGCAGATGAATATGAGGGAAATGAGAAGCTGCCATTGGTCAATATAAATAATCCAGTGTGAGGCACTGAAGCCTCCTGCAATTTTATAGTTAAAGTTCTAAAAGTAATTTAGCGGGTAATAATTAAAGTAATTTAACCCTTTTTTCCAGAGCAACTCAGTTCATTTACTACAAGGACCGTAGGGAACTCTGCATCGGCATTTTGAGCCCTTTATAGCAGCTCACAACACATTCACTACAGTTCAAACATTTGGGGTCAGTAAGATTTTTTTTAATGCTAAAGTCTCTTATGCTTAACAAAGATGCATTCATTTGATTAAAAAGATATATATCGATTTGAATAAAATGTAATTCCTGGTAATGGCGAAGCTGGATTACTTAAGTGTCACATGATCCTTCAGAAACCTTTCTAATATGTTGTTTATAGTGCTCAGGGCGTATTTCTTTTTATCAGTGTTGAAAAATGTTTCAATGTTTTCAAAATTCTTAAAATGAAGGATGATCATTTTGTGACATTTGACCAATTTAGTAAATGTTTTAATAACAATAAATGTTAAATTCAATTAGCATTTAAACAAAAACAAACTGGCATCTAAATATTAGTGCAAATGCGAGAGAGGCAAATCAAAAGCTTTGGTTTTAAAGCCTAGTGTTTTCAAGGGACTAACTAGATCTTACATTAGAAGGAAAAAATGTATTTGCAATTTTTCATCAAAACAACCTTTAACTGTCCTTTTCGGTCGACATCACAAACTATTCTCCTTCAGCCACCTGGCTCCTGGAATGGAATGCCCATTTTTCATTATCCCGTTCATTCTTAAACACTTCCACACTTCTTTCTCTCATGTGTATTCCTTTGTACACAAAAAAATATGTCATATGATGACAGTAAATGGGTTGTGAACATGTTTTGTTTTGACTTTAATAGCTTTTTCTGGACAACCTGTAAATAAAAGGTACGTGCATGTTTAACCAGTTTGTCCTTCCTGTCATATATTTCCTTGATATGTTCCTAAATGGATACACTCTGCTTTTAGAGTGTAGAGTGTATCCATTAAAATTTTAAGTCACCTTCAGAGAACTTTTGGAGCACTACTTGTATTTCAGGCTGAGAGACTGTGTGCTGGGAGAGAAAGGCATCACTCACTGAAAGCTTGATATCTCTTCCTAGTTCGACGGGTATGTCTGTATCTTTCTGTTTTAGAAAACACTTCTCTCTGTTCTCATTCACCTTCTGCTGGTGCGGTTTGGGATGTATTATCCGCTAAAGGGCTAAATTACAGGTTACTGAGAGGCCATAGAAGTGGCTGTTTGGGAAAAATCCCTTCATTTAAAGTGAAAAACAGCTAGAGTGACAAATAAGTTGTAGTTCTTGCTGTGTGACGCAGTATTGAAGAAATGACTGAGTGGGATTATATGCTTTGTTCATCTTAATAGAGAGTGGGTTTTGGGTAGACTTCCGCATTTCAGTACGTCAGAGTTCATCATTGCTAATGTTTTATGGCTGTCTGCAGAAATTATATAATTTTGCAGGCCAAACCAGAAGCTTGCATCATCCAAAATCATTTATGATTTTTCCATTCGCTTTTAGATTACTGTAGAAAATACTCGATTTTTTTCTTGATTTTTATTTTAAACACAACTTTTATAAAATCTGAAGCTTAAATAGTTAAACTACAACACAGTTAGCTCTCGATCTTGATAAATATCAAGTTAAACATTTTAGTTAGAAATTAGCATGGGCAAGAATTTAAAAACAACGAGGCTGTAAAAACCTAGTGAATTTAATATCTGAGCTCTATTCTTAGCAGCAGCCTTTTTTAAAAACCCACATGAATACAATAATACTGCTGTATTTGATGTTACAGAATATAATATTTAACACCTTATTTCAGTCATTTGACTAAAAACCATTCACGTTTATGCATTTAACAAGCAATATTATCCGAAACAGTTCAATTTAAAATTCCAGTTTTTAGGAGTCATTCCTACAGTGGACGATAAATACTGTTTTTTGTGTCCAGATGCTTTAGTTCCACTATCTACCAGGAATAAACAGGGTCATTCTAACCAACCAAATTCGGTTGCATCACTTCTTATACTATTTGTGATGTCACTAACTCTTTGTCTTATGCTCAAACTTTTCATTTTCCCTCAAGACACGCTCCCTGCAGTTCCCTCAATGAAAAGCGACGTTGCTCATGTAACCATTTCTCTGAACTGCAGCTGGCCTGTGTGATTTTCCTAAAGCGCAAGCAGCTGCCATACAAGATTTGAGAGGATATGGACAAAATGTGTGCTTCGGTAATAGGTGGTACGACCCGCTGAAACCTGTGAACCTCAATGAAGGGCGATTTGTGACCCCCACTGAGCAGTTCATGGATGTCATGCATGACTGTAAATAACTGATCGGTAATGTCACAAGTTCGCTGTAGATAAAAGCCATGAAAATTTTCTGTAACATGCATATCCGAGTCTGACCTCAGTTGTACAGGAACCATAGGGCATAATTCAGCTTGACAAACACACACGCACACATTCTTTTTCTTCCACACACACTTTCTGCTCTCTCGTTGGGCACGTTGCAGTTGGGGTTCAGGCCTCTAGCAGATGGACAGTGAGAGTTGCTGACAGGGCATGTTTGCGTGAGCCACCCAAGGACGGGAGAGCGGTTTCCTGGGGGAACTTTTAGAGGACGGACACACAGATGAATGTGCAGGAGTGATGGAGGCCCACTGTGCCCCCTGAGGGGGTTAAGAGGGGGAACTTAATGATGGATGAGGCTTTTATTTCCTCGGATATCTCAGAACCCTTAACACATCCTGCGTCTATGTTAGAGGAAGAGAACTTTTGCCGAGAGGGAGAATTTGATCTCCTGCTGTCTGTGATGTCATCAGTGCTGTCGTCACAGTAGCTGCTCTTTTGCAGCGTCATCAGATGTTCTTTAAACCACGCCCCCCAGCAGCTTTATTCATCAGTTGGATTAAATAAAAACGAAGTGGTTTGCAGGTTTAGAGGAAACCGTAGCAGGTGCATGGATAACTTCCAAGGTTTCGGAATGAGCCTCGTGGATGCAAACTCGTGAGAAAACTGACGAAGGCAGGGGTTGCGCCTGAGGAGGCGGCTAATTATACACTTCCAGAATTTGATCGGTAGTATTAACTTGTAGGAAGCAGCTCCTGGCTAAATGTTTTCATGAACTGAATCATGTAGAATCTTGATTTGAACATCACTGGCACGGTCTTTGGGCTGTTCATTAACATATTAGCATAGAATTTACTGCCTGTTTGCATCAGCAGTACAATTTGAAGATCATAAATAAACCTCCCCTGTGATAACTCTTTCTCTGCAGCAGTGAGTGCTCTGCTTTTTAAGTGATCATCTAGCTGTGTGTCGTTTTAGAGTGTGCTTTACGTCATGAGCAGTACAAGGAGTGTAACAGTGCTTAACGTTGAATCTGAATCAACGATTCAGTCTGAATGAATGGGATTCTAAGCCTACCCTCATGAAAAAACTGTGCTTAATTGTATTGATTGTGCCTTTGTAGTATATTTGAAGTTTATTTGCAAAAACAGACAACTCATGCTCAAAAATTTCATTGCACATTCCAATTAATTTAATACTGCAGTTGAGTTATTTTGAATAACTAAAAAATACAGCTAAAACAACATAATAAAAAAAAAAAATTATCGAGTTATCGGATTTTGCAAATAAATTCTTAATTTGTAACAAAATGCTCTTGTGTATATTAAAATAGTTATAAAAGTAAATAAATAAAAAAATAAAAGACCATTTTAATAGTTAATCTGCAAAATGTTTATTTTGATGTTGACTAACACACTATAGCACATGTTCTTGATGATCATTTTAACTGTAGAATTATTTAAATCTAGTATGTGCAAATGGAAAATTGCATTCATGCATTTGAAATATGTATTTGATATAAGTTACTAGTTTACATTACTCGAAATGGT
>JAUMHI010000040.1:3395014-3436752 GCA_032359435.1 Enteromius unitaeniatus | reverse complement strand
TGCAAATGGAAAATTGCATT
This sequence comes from Enteromius unitaeniatus, assembly GCA_032359435.1. Classification (NCBI taxonomy): domain Eukaryota; kingdom Metazoa; phylum Chordata; class Actinopteri; order Cypriniformes; family Cyprinidae; genus Enteromius; species Enteromius unitaeniatus. Next base: position 3,436,732 of record JAUMHI010000040.1, on the reverse strand, counting down.
CATGCATTTGAAATATGTATTTGATATAAGTTACTAGTTTACATTACTCGAAATGGTTGCCAGTTCATTCTACAATGTACTTTAACTAAATTTCAAAGACATAAGTAATTATGAAAAATGGATGTCAAAGAAATATTTTCAAGTTCTGCTAATTGCATTTAATATGTAAATTAAAATACATAGTCATTTAATTGCACTTAACATGCACTGTTCATGCTATTGCAAGAATGTTTTCATAATAACGTTTTATTTTTCTTTTAAATTATGCATTTTCGCAAGGGTGGTTTAGCACAGTTTTTTAATAATATCTATTGGTATTTCATATACAGTAATCGTATTGTAATAAAATGTCATACATAAAAAGAGAAATAAATCGTTTTTTCTCACTGCTGCGCTCCTGTTTGGGAATTCAGAGATTCATCTGCAGTGAATCTGATTTGTTCTTTTAGATGGTGCGTGTGAGAGACTGCAGAGACAAGTTAGGAATGTGTTATTACTTGTGTGTGTGTGTGTGTGTGCTCAGGGCGAGTCTCTATGCTTCAGTGGGTCGGCACTGAAGAATCTCTGCCTGGAAAAAATGCGGAGAATAAATGATGAAGGAGAAGAAATGGGGAAAAAAGAGTGATGGCTGTTACTGGGTGTGTGGGTTTGAGTGCGTTTGTGTGCTTATTCAACCGTGGGTTCCTATTACCGACTGTCCAGTGTGAGTGAATGGTATGAAGATACGCACACATATTACCAACACTCAGATAATTTACAGCTTGATCCTGGTGGTCTGTGTGTGTGTATTCACTCCAGGTGGCTCATGGTCACTGCATTGTGTAAAATACCCCTCATTGCTTCAGCAATTCTTTTCCAGTTTCTGAGCGGTCAGCATCACTTCAGACCCGTTAAAAATACCTGTTTATGTAAAGCATATATATTCCAACAAATGGAGTTTAGACTAGCCACTGTTTTTAGTGTCTGACATCATCCCAATCCTAAAAAAAGACATTTAGCAGATTTGAAACAGTGCTGTGTATATAATATACATATACATATAGTCATGGCCAAAAATATTGGCACCCTTGGTAAATATGATCAAAGAATGCTGTGAAAATGGATCTGCATTTTTAATCCTTTTGATCTTTTATTTGAGAAATGAACAAAAAACTGACCTTTCACTAAATAATATTAATTAAAAATGGAGGTGAAGCATGTGTGTATATAATATATTCGTGTACAGGTTTATGTGTTTTAAGAGGACACAAATTTGTATAATGACATGGGTATGACATAAGTATTACAATATGAAGGCGGTTTATGAGGACATTTTCAGTGTCCCCATAATTCAAATAGCTTAAAAAATACTAAATGGTGTTTTTTTGAAAATCTAAAAATGCACATAGTTTCCTGTAAGGGTTAGGTTTAGGTGTAGGGTCAGTGTATTGCTTTCAATTAAGTAACAGTTTTTAGTTTTAAAGCATCATAGACGACTGCATAGTGAGAGTTTAGGGCATTCAAATCTAAATTGGGATGCATTTAAAAGGTTGAATTAAATAGGCTAATCAATGCAGATTTCTTCCCATTGTAATGTTTTTGTACTTAAATAACAGCTGAAATTTAGATCAACAACATGATTTATTATATGATTATTTATACCCAGAAAGAAGAAGAGTTACTATTGAGACAAAATTTGGCCATGTTTTTTTTTTTCTTTTTTGTTCTCCGCCAACGCAGAGCTTGGAACAGAGTTGTGAAGAGGATGGAGAGTGAAAGCAAGAGAAAGTGGTAATTTCTGGAGAAATACTAATTGGCCGTTTTTATGCAGACTTACAATTCAGAGTGACTGATGCAACCTGACACAGACTTTCTTAATAAAGTAATATAAAAAGTCTCTTAAATGCGCAAGGGCTAAATCTCAGATGATGATATAACTGTAATCAGTACACTTGTGAAGTCTCTGGCTTAGCATTGTTCACTTTTATTCAGATCAGTTGTCTTTAAAGTCGCATGGCTGTCTTCGTTCTTTCACTGTCATCTCGTTCTTTGCTAATGTCATGCTGTGTCTTATTCTCAAAGGCATGGTCAGACTCAAGCAAGTGCATTTTTATTGGTTGATTAGAAAGACTTTTTTTTTATTCTGGATAGCATTTTTTGGGGCAAGCATGTGGCTATATCCTTGAGAGCAACATGAGTCATCGAAATTGTTTGTGTTTTTCCGTATAGAGGGAGAACTATAAACTTTGAAGTTGGTTTTGTCAGATGTTAGAAGTACACCAGCATTTATATATGGTCTAAAAACTTACAGACATGGACTAAAAGCCACAAATGTCCAATTTTGATTTCATGGGATCTTTAAAGTGACAGTTTGGGGCCAAGTGCCTTCTTGGAAATTGAAATGGATAAAAGCTGTTTACTGCTGTTTACTACTCCCATTTCTCTTAAAATCTTGTGTAGCTGGTTAGAATCAGAAAACATGAGCTGCTGTTTCACAATCAAATACATGCTAAAATTTGATGGGGAAAAAAAATTTCAACATGAACATCACAGAGAGTCTTTTAGCATTGTATTCACTTTCATGCGTGAAGTTTCTAATCTGTGCTGACACTTCTCTACTGCTTCATTGTCACTTGTTTGTCCATTTCTTTCTTCAGTGTGAAAATAGGGTGCTGCAAAACACTGTTTTTGAGTCTCATTGGATGACTGCCCACCAGCTGATGCCACTGGCCACATTTAATACCGCATCACTTCCTGCACATTCATTATGGTGAGATCACAGTGACAGCTGTGCTGAGCAAAGAACACACACACACACACACACACATTCCTGTTTTATTTTTATTTTTTAAACTCAAATATATTTATTTAATTCATTCACAACTAGCCTATCTGAAGAGGCATATTTTCAAACACACCTGCATAAATAAATTAAGTAAAATAATGTCCACCTAGACTAAAAAAAAACAATCTAAATCTTAGTGTTTTGAAAATGATCACTTTAATGACAAACAGGTACATAACTAGAATAAGATGATTATAGAGTGAGAGAGCATGAGCTCACAGGTATTTGAAGGTAGTGTAATTATATTAGTTCACAGCTCTCAATTATTATACAGACTGAATCAGCTTTCCACTTGCTCAAATTTAGGACAGATAATTCCATAGGGCTGCTGATGTATGTGCTGTGTGTGTTTGTATTTTGCATATGCAACTGGTCTCTTTAATCAAATTCTTGAGCTTGCAGCATGGGTTAGCATAAGTGAAACTATAATTGATACTAAAAACATTTTTATTAATATTTCAGGTTTAATTTCTTAATTAATTTTCCAGTTTCGTTTAAATTTAAAAACGTCCCTCTGACTTTGCCTGTTCATTTTTCATTCATTTTTTGTTTTATTATTTTAGTTTAAGTTTGGCAGTATATAAAGTTAAACTAAATGAGAAATGAGTGAAGTGAAAATGAGTGTGTGTGTGTGTATAATATACATATACATACAGTCATGGCCATAAATATTGGCACCCTTGGTAAATATGATCAAAGAATGCTGTGAAAATGGATTTGCATTTTTAATCCTTTTGATCTTTTATTTGAGATATTAACAAAAATCTGACCTTTCACTAAATAATATTAATTAAAAATGGAGGTGAAGCGCGCGCGCGCGTGTGTGTGTGTGTGTGTGTGTGTGTGTATAATATATTCATGTGCATGTTTATGTGGTTTAAGAGGACACAAATTTGTATAATGACATGAGTATGACATAGGTATTACAATATAACAGTGATTTATGAGGACATTTTCAGTGTGCCCATAATTCAAATAGCTTAAAAAATACTAAATGGTGTTTTTTTGAAAATGCACATAGTTTCCTGTAAGGGTTAGGTTTAGGTGTAGGGTCACTTTATTGCTTTAAGTAACAGTTTTTAGTTTTAAAGCATAGTATGTGCAGTATTTTACACAGCTTATGACGGCACCCCATTGTTTATCTCATGTTTTTTCCCCTAATATAACTTTTTTGTGCTTTCCACTGTCGTGGGAGTACAGAGGACTCAAAAGACATCAGATCAGCTGTGTTCCATCTGTGAAAAGCCAGCTGCAGACATCTCCATCGTTTCTGTGGCAAGGATGCATTGTGGGTGCGTTGCATGCTAATCTGAATTCAAACACTCGCTTCAATGTTAAATGCATTTCATTAGTAACACCTGTAAGCAGCTTATGCAAAATGAGTCATTGTGACATAATAATAATAAAAAAAATTATTAAGATGAGCTATTCATTGTCTTTAGAGCCATTATGTATGACTTAAACTATTTTTATAGAGTTAAATTCAAACATAATGGAATTCACTTATCCAGCCATCTGCACGTCAAGCTGCAAGTCCAAATTTAGCCAAAAGACAATGTGGTCAACTCACATTAGCAGGCATATGGTTCACTTATATGTCTGTGTGTGTGTGTGTGTGTCTGCATTCAACAAGAGCCGGTCTGATGAATCTGGCACAGCATACACAGGCATGGCTTGTATGGTCAGTATAGAGACACACACACATAGGAAATAAGGAGCTGAGGAAATCTGGGTCGCTGTTAGTCAGCCGTATCCAGCTCAGAGCTGTGAGCTTTCAGTTTTGGGTGATGCCAAGGCTGAAAATGTGGAAGCACAATTACAGGCACCTGCAGAGAGCTTTTCTCTTTCAAGGAGATAAACAGCCTAAATGCGTGAAAGCATTATTACAGATGAACACGTTTTCATTATAAATCAGTCAGTTCTTAGAAGCACAAAAAGACAGCTTGTGTTATCTGAAGCTCTCCAGAGACATACTTCACGCACACAGCCAACAGATCAGAGCATTCAAAAAAAAAAAAATGTTGTTTACTGATAGGCACGGGACAAAATAGATAAACACGTAGGCTACGTGAAAATAATACACGGATTATATTAAACCAAGCAGCAAGCATCTTCTGAGGGAAAGCACAAATGTGAATTGTTTACACGCACGCAGTGCAGTGTGTTTGCTAAAGACCTCAAGTTCAGAGCCTGCAGAGATCACCTCTGTTCGACATCAAATATTAATCTTCTGTTAGAAATTCCGACCTCGTATATCAAAACCTCTCGCTCTTCCACGGATACCGTGATACAATGGCACTAACGCGCGGGTGTGGGATTGCTAAAGGTCCGCACCTGTGGGCTGTTGTGTGAACTTTAATTTTTTTGTGTGTGTTGATTTGCCCCTGAATGCACACAGGATTTGCATGCAATATAAGGGCTTTGAAGAGGACTGTTCCTGGGGTCGCCTGCCGCTGTTTCTGAGCTGTATGCGGACTGCGCACGCGGGTCCGCAGTGGCGCTGTTGTAATTTCACGTCACATCAAGTTTGATCAGCGGTCCGATTGGACGATCCGCAGCGCTGTCCTGAATCGAGAAGCACTCTCGCTTGTTTGCTCGTCCTGTAGCCCGAATGCGTCGGTGAGAGTCGGTGCGCATCTGGCGGATTTTGTCGTCTGGATGTTACGCGTGAGCTGAAGATTTCTAGAGGTCGGCGACAAAATGCGGCGGAGAGCGCACGCCAGCGTCCTGCTCCTGCCCTGGCTGGTGCTGCAAACCCAGGCAGGCTTTCCCAACCAGATCAATATCGGTGAGTGAGTTGATTATTTATTGATCAAAACCTATTTTTCTTTGGACACGCGCCGAGATCTTCCATCTACCTGCTGCAGCATCACCCACAGACACGAGAAGTTTGCGTCAAACAGAGTGCAAATGATGTGAATGTTACTACTGCTGCTGCTGCTACTACTACTACTATCTCTCACTCGAACAAGTCTAAAGTCAATGCTCTGAACTCCTCTGATCTCTCATGCAGGTGGTCTCTTCATGCGCTCCACGGTCCAGGAGCACAGCGCGTTCCGCTTCGCCGTCCAGCTTTACAACACCAACCAGAACATCACCGAGAAGCCCTTTCATCTGAATTATAACGTGGACAATCTGGAGTCGTCCAATAGCTTTTCAGTCACGCACGCGTGTAAGTCCTTGCTGCTTTTTCCACATACATTTCTGCGGGACGCACCGCACCTGTTCTCCTTTAACCCTTCATTATTGAGCAATATATATAATTCAGGTAAACTGGGACACTTTTTGCCAATGAGTTAACTCTCTGAGTTGAGCTGAATTCGCCAATTATCTATCTATCTATCATATAAGAATAGAATAAATACTCTATTTATTCATATTCTCACCAAGGGCGTAGATTTGGCGTTCGACTTGGTAGGACCATATTGTGAAGAGGCAGGAGACAACCCTCAGATTCTAATTTTTAAAACAAACCAAAAGCTATTCATGCAGTGAGTCACAGGACCTTGATCATGTTCACAATGTAGGTGTTAAGAAAATTCAATTGCGTGGAAGTACATTACAAGCATGTGCAGTATTCACTCACGTCACGAGTCTTGTTTTCTTTCATTTCTCTGTCCGTAACACATTAAATACGATTTGTCTGATCTGTCCTTTTTCTGGCACACCACTCCAAAACCTCTTCTTTACTCATTATTAAAGGTTTTAAAGTTCATGGCATTTAGTGTTATTTTAGTTATGGGCGACATGGGTGGAGGGGCACCCGCTCTGTTTGTCTCTTCTGAAGACTCTCTCGGGTGAATACATGAAATAAAAGTACTGTTTATTTATAATAAACATCTAGAAAAAGCCAAGGTTTTAATTGGAAAGAACCGGCAATTTAGTTGCAGGGTCCCAAAAAAAGAGAAAGAAAGCAAGAAAAAAATAAGAAAAGAGAGCACATAAAGACTGATAGTGTGAGAAGTTGGCAAAAAAAAAAAGAAAGAGAGAGAAGAAATCGTAAAAAAGTCTTCTGTGGCACAAGCCTCAGGTCTTGATAATGGAGAGATGGAGAGAATAGCAGAAAGACTGAGAGAGATGATGAGTGCAGGCTGACATTTGCACACATGCCCAAACCAGTGCAAGGGTTAGTGCCTCACACTGTGTGTGTGTGTGTGTGCGCAAGAGTGAGAGAGCTTTACCATCATTATAAAATGCCTGTTTACAGCTGCTGTCATTACCATTTTGTGTCTCTGACTGGCCTGGCTGCTCATCTGAGCGTGTCTGTGTGAGAGACAGTGTTTGTGAGCTTTTGCTTTCCTGGCTTATCGTGATGTTATTGCTGCAGTCATTGATCTTTCTTCACTGCATTAACACACATACACACACATTGCTTCCGGCGTCTGATTGGTCCATCAGACAAAAACAGCTGGGTTTTTGAAAATCGAAATAAAAAGAATTTGCGAGTGCAGAGGTATGCTCATAACCCCTCAGCCTCTGAAGGAGATTTTAAACTTTAATGAATAAACTCAGCGAAGATGCTTTCAAAGCTCAAAGTACATATTCAAGAATAACATGACAGGAAGGACAAAGTGCTTTAACAGTGATTCGAGGACTGTTCATGAATAGAGATGGACACTTATTTTTCTCTCTGGGGATGTCTTTGAATCAGAGCACACACACATTTGCATGCAGTGCTTGTGTTAGTCAGGTGAGCTGGTTTAGTAACAGTCGCTCACAGCGCTGTGAGAGTGAGTTGTGCGTCAAACGCTTCCTGAGAAAAAGGTTTTGACAGCTTACGTATGCCGTGACCCTGCTGTTTTAATTGAGGCAATCTGCATCGTGGAGAGAAAACTGTAGGGGTCAGGGGGTCTGTAAACAGGTTATTTTTCACTCACTCTTTTGCTCTCGCTCCCTCTCTGCGGTTCTCCTCGTCGTTTTTTTCTTTATTGCTCCCTGGAGCGTTCGAAAGACAGATGAAAGAAGGGCAGAAAGGCAGTAAGCAGATGTAACCTGCTGGCTCAGTTAGAAGAACAAATGAAGGAGAGAAAAACAGAGCGAGAGGGGAGACACGTAATCATTACCTTGTCTCTGTGTAATTTCTACGCCACTAGGATCACCAATCGGATTTAAAATAACATAACTTAGTTGGCATGAAATGGAGATTTCTAAATGATTAAACAATCCTTCCATTTTATTAAAAAAATATATATATTATTAATATCATAATTCATTTTTCAATGAAACATCAGATTTTCTCTCTGGTAATGTGGTCTGGATTTAAGTATTAAGTTTGTCCCGTAATAAACTCTGCCTATTTCTTTGACAACCAACCGGTAGATTAATCAAAGTTTAAAATTTGTTTACATTTTTTGACCCGTTATTGAAGCTAATAATATATAAGCTTATAAGACACCAACCTTTTCATGCTTAAATCTTACACTTCTCAATTTCACAGCAAAGACTACTTGATTAACAAATATTAAGTACAAAGATTAATAAAGACAAGTGAAATAAGAACAAATAGCAGTAACACTTAAATAAACAGAACAAAGATGCAAATTAAACAATGCTTCAAGTATGTTTGTAGGTGTTCAAGTTACAGAAACCTTGTAATATAACCTTGCAAATTTTCACTGTATACATTAAATATAAATTAGTCGTTGTTAATGCTACAAAAGTGAGTGATTTTCTTTCTCATGTGTGTGGTGTTTGAGACATTATTTGCTTCTTCTTGCGCTTGAATGCTTTAAAAGAGTTTGGATGTTTAAGTTGCCTAGGTATATTTGTCCATTAAAGCGCAAGAAGTTGCAAAAGAAAGCTGCATTTGGGATTTGTGCGGATACTAAATTAAGTTCTTTTGCATGTCTTGCAATTCTTGAACGCTTTTAAATCGACGGAATGTTTAAATGGGCAAGGCGTGAAAACACTTTCGTGAGGATGCAGCAGTGGCCTGATCAGGCCAGTGACAAATCTGTCCCAAGCATCTTTCACGCTGGCCCCGGCCATCTGCCAGTCCTTATTGTCTTAACTGTTGGTTATATATTTAAATGAATACTTCCCCTGCCTGTAATAGGTCAGACAAACCTCTAAAATCACATTATTAGTCAAGCCAGTGTTGCTGTGTTGTGCTTCTCAAACAAGCTGAACAATATGTTGATTGCACCACAGAGAGCGAAATCAGGAAAATCAAGCCACAAAAATGTTTTACTTTTGGATGACTATATTAAGCTGAGTAGAAAGCATTGTAACAGAAAATACACACTTCAGCTTTAAGGACTGAATGAGAGAGTGAGGATGAGCTGAATGTGTCTCTCTGAACTGCAGCGATCGTTTGTTCTCTCATGGTGAGAGCTGCTTTCCACTGAGGCGCGATCAATATAGAAAGAGAACAGGACAGGACCACCTAAAACACAAACTCACACACTATAACAGATACCCACACAAATGCAATGCTCCAACTGTGTGTAGATGTCATTGGTACTGTATGTTCTTTAGAATATCCAGTTGGTTAATTTAGGACAATATCAAATCTTGATTCAATTAAACAGTTACCAAAACACCCAATAGTTTTCAGCTAATGAATGCCTGTATCTCACTGATCATTGTTCTTTGGTGATTTTTGTTTTATGGAAATCATTCAAAGTGATCATGCATTTTTGAAGGCCAACCCAGCAGTTACCACCACCCTGGTTCCCTTGAACAAAAAAAAAATAGGATTTTTTCCATTGGCGTTTGGATTACTTCAGAAAATACAAAAAATACTGGACTGGAGTGTGAAGTGCTTGATGGATAAGAACATTGGTAACCGCCATGATTTAAAAAATCCCATTTGGATATACCACTAATTTGAATATTGAGGAAGTGTCATCTTTTGCAGATGTGTTTTCTCTGTTATACTACAGATCTCAATTGTGTATGAATGTGTTTGCTTTGCTGTATGAGCATGTATGCTTTTGTGGCGTAGGCCGTGAATGTGTGTTCATCTGTGTGTGTGATGATTTTTTACCTCTGGGCTGTCTGAGTAATGTGACATTTGTTTGTATTTTTTTTTTTCTCCCTCATGTCCACATGCCACCTTAGTTTTTTTCGAACTTTTTTGTTTGTATGTCTTCTGGACATATTTAGGAACATTTGTCCCTTTCGTTTCTTTTTCTTAGAATCGACTATCCTCATTCGTGCCATAGTCTGCCAGTCTCTCCTATTCTCTCCTTCGCTCTCTTACTTTTCAAGAAGCAGGTGTTTGTGTGAGGCGAAAATCATTTGCTTCAGGAAACAGACAAACAGTACAAATGTCCTCCCTCTGGATAACATAAGGTTGTAAATATTCAGTTAATAAGACGGCAGTAAAGCTGAATTAATGCTTAACACTGACTTTTCTGAGCATTCTTTCCTATATTGCTGCAGAGACGTCAGTGAACTCAATCCGTCTACTGTCAGCTTAGCTACATGGTTGCCAGATTTAGAAACATTTGCAGTTTATCTTTAAATAATTTAGGCGGCAACTGCATTTAGGGTATTTAAAATAAATAAATAACAAGACCTTTGATTTGGGGTTTTGACGTATTAACATCGTATTGCAGCGCATGCAGCCTGTGACATTAAACCTGATGTCATAACCTTTCCATTTCGGCGAAAAGGCTATTGTCTCTTCAGATCGTTTTTTAAAGGCTCAGATACAAACACGCGCACTGTAGAGATCATCGAGATATGTAATACTCATGAGTGTTTGTGTGCCTTAATGATTGTTTATCCTAAAACCTACACTGACTGTGCTTCCATCTCTCTCTTGGTCTGGCAGTCTGTTCTCAGTTCTCCAGGGGTGTATATGCAATATTTGGATTCTACGACAGGAGGTCAATGAACACATTAACGTCGTTCTGCGGCGCTCTGCACACCTCCTTCATCACTCCATCTTTTCCCACGGACACAGATGTGCAGTTTGTCCTGCAGATGAGGCCGAGCCTCCGGGGGGCGCTGCTCAGTTTGCTAGCCCATTACAAATGGGAGAAATTTGTCTACCTGTATGATACTGATAGAGGTGAGTAAGCTTTATATTTTGAACACTTAAAGGGACAGTTCGCCCAAAGTGAAATTTTGAGTCTTATTTTGTGTTAAAAAAAGAATTTGTGTTCTGCAGGAGAACAAAAGTATATAAGCTTGGAACAATGAGGGTGAATAATTTTTGGAAGAACTGTCCCTTTGGAGTATCTTTTGATTGTGGATGTAATAGCTTCTTAAAGAAGAAAAAAAAATGCTGGGAGGGCTCTTGGTTCTATGCATTGCTCGCTGATTTGATTTTGAGATGCTTGTTGGTGCTAATAGCCTCTTGGGCATCGCACCATTGCGTTTTGGGTGTCCCGAGTTCAAGTCCCGGCTCATGGACCTTTCCCAATCCCATCCCTTCTCTCTCTCTCACTTTGTTTCTTGTCTTATATACTGTCCTATCTTAATAAAAAGGCAAAAGCGACAAAAATAAATCTTAAAATAAGAGGATGCTTGCATGGGTTGAGGTTTATGCGGACCAAATGTCCCTGGCCCTGTTTACACCTGCTATTAGCATTTTTGTTGATCCGATCCTAAGTGGATGACTCTAAATACAAGTGTCTTAATCGTTTTAACTTTGTCAGCTTTCAAACACTTTCAGAGGTAGTCAAAAATGCATTTTTACCTGATGCTCACACAGGCACAAAAGGCTCTCTACCTAATTATGCAATCATTGTGGGCCAAAACAAATAGATTGTGGTCAAAATATGGATGCTTTCTTTATCCATTTCCATTCGATTGCTTTCCAGGTGACTCATAATCTGCGTGTTTCAGTAAATAGTATTTGTGTGCTGCACTCAACGCTCCCTTAAATATGATTTAGAGCGTGACGAATGCAAACATTTAATGTCTATGGCTCGTTGTCGCTGGTATTGTCACAAATGCATGCCAATACATAAATACATATATTTAATGTTGTATTTATTTTTAATGTTTTTAATCTTAGAAGGCACAGTGAGTTTTTATAGCTTGAGTTGTGTGGGTGCTTTTGTTAACAAAAATAAAAAAAAATTGGGTTTGCAAATTCCTGCTAAAGAAGTAAGCATTGCTGTGTATATCGGGCATAGTGGCATGAAACACTGCTATAATGGAAGGCGGTTTTTCTCTGTGTTTGTGTTCCAGATCACCTGATGGGCGTACAGCCAACATTCACACATAGCTTGTTTACTCTAAAGAGAGTGCTTACAGGGACAGTTTAAGATAATGAGAGCCATTGTTATGTTTTCTCCAGAGATCTTCCTTAATGGATTAAACACATCATACTGATGAGCAGAACACTGTGCATACAGATAAAACTTCAACCTCCAGTTCTTAATACAGTGGGAGGCCACATTAAATAAAAAAAGGGGTTCAGATTTAATTAGGTGAATTCTTTGATACAAATGGTCAGATTTTCTTCCTTTTAAAGCACTAGATGCTCTTTGGATCATTCTCAAATCATGATACAGTGCAGACAGTCTCAATCTGTTGCCACCCTTTGAAAACACCCACTACTGTCAGCAGGGAGTTGGGCTGGTGGTGCCAAACTTTAAATGCTTTTACATCACCACAGGGCTCGTGCATCTGTTAAATACGCTAAACAGTGACGATTAAAAAAAATCTGCATGAGCCATGGCTTGCTGGTTAACATAAACGCACTAAGAAATGTAAAATGTACTAATGTACTACGCACTAATGTAAAAGGCCAAGTACATCATTTGAAAAAATATAACTCTGAGAGAGTTTAGGAGATCTTTAACGAAGGTGCTGTAAAAGACTTTGTCCATGCCATGTTTAACAAGACCCTCTTAAATTGCTAATGAGAAACTCATGTTTAATTAACCCTTATCTTTAATAGACCTTTGCAGGTCTGACACATGGCCTCCGACTTCCGCTAACATGTATGACTTTAAGAGTTGAAGTGCTTCAGTGTATGTGTGTCATTTGAATTCTCACCTCTGTGCAAGCTGTCAGTCTTGATTAATTGGTCACGGCTAAACAGCCTGGCGGCCTGGCACTCCAGGACGTATGCTAATTAAAATAGTGATTGAATGTGTGTGTGTGCGTGTGCATGTTGTCCTATAATGAATGTGATCACAGGGCTAAAAACGAGACAGAACGGAACAGGGCTGATTTGTGTCCTGTATGGCCTTGAGCTGGAGGTTATAAAGGGTGTTAGTGAGCATTTCTGTTTCTTTGTATGCGCTTTGAATCCTTAAATGGGAATTCTGGGTTAAGTACACCTGAGGTACACTCGGTGAATGAACCAAGGAAAAACAATGTACAGAAATTCCATGTAAATTCATAATCAGCCATTAAATTTCATAATATCTTAAATATTGTTTAATATTTGTTAAGCTATGCATTTTTGCACAAATTTTCATTAAATTCAATAAATATTGCATTTAAAAAAAATAGTGCCACCCACATTTGAAAAATAAATAAATGGTTGAAAAACAAATCTATAAAAACTATTTTATATATATATATATATAATAGTTTTTATAGATTTGTTTTTCAAACAATTGAAATTTGTTTTTCTCAGTTTTTTATTTTTTATTATTATTTTATTTATTTTATCTGAAATTGTTTATAATTGTTTTTTTTTTGTAGTAGTAAATTGACTTTGGAGATTAACCTAGATTATATCAGAGCTAACAAACCCTCACTGGTGGGGTCGGGTGCCTATGCAGGGGTCTGATAGAAGATTAGCTGCATAAAGATATCATCCACAGTGGATCTGATCTGATAGTGGAGTGTATCTCAAATATATGAATGTCTTAATAAGCACCTGCACACATATGTATGTTTTGTGTGTATAAATATATATATATATGTGTGTGTGTGTATGTATATAAAAAATGTGTGCGTTCCGCCATTGCATTAGCATCATTAGTGCAGAGTTGCAGTAATTACATTCACCATGCTTCTTTCTCTGCCTTCCTTCCTTTCATCCCTTCAGATTTGCACTGCATCAGCAGTTCCTCTGTGTTCTCAAACCAGAGAGAGAAATGAAGTAGTATTTGCTCCATCATTCTGCCCCAATTCTGCCCTGGTGCTACATCTACACAGGCCCTTGGTAGCCGTGTATTTCCCACCATGTATAATTCTCTGTTTCAGGGTTTTCCATCCTACAGGCTATCATGGAATCGGCGGTGATGAATAACTGGCAGGTGACCGCACGTTCGGTGGGGAACATAGTGGATCCTCTGGAATACCGCCGCATTATTGAAGAAATGGATCGTCGACAGGAGAAGCGTTTCCTTATCGACTGTGAGGTCGAACGTATTAACAGTATTCTAGAGCAGGTACATTAAAACGCATATAAGTCTTAATTTAATTAGATTTCATCTGTCTGTCGTGGCAGTAGTTCATGAACGGTTCTGTCTCGGTTTTGTGGTATTGATTAATACCTTTTCCAAAAATCAACCGTTGTTAGCAAATAAGGTGATATAAATAGTGTGTGTGAGAGTGTGCGTGTGTTTGTGTAAGTAGGGCACAGCGTCCTGTAACAAGGGAACAGTGAGAAAACTAAAAATACTCCCTTTCCTCTCATCCAAAAATACAGCTCTCAAAGGTACTGTTACATTCTCAGATTCTGTTTGTCTCTTTCACTTTCAGTTTTTTACCCTCTGTCTCTGCTTTAACATAAAAGCGTGTGTGTGTTTGTGTCACTAGGAGGTCACATAGATAATGAAATCCACGAGTAGATCAATCAGCACTCTGAGAAAGCTAATCAGAGCACTGCGCTTCCAGCAGACTGGCTGTCTGCTGCTATTTGTAAATCAATAGCTGTGTTCGTGTGGGTGTGGTTGAGTCGTACCTTTATGGTGTGCCTAAGAGTCAGCAGAGCTTTACTGGCACGGCGCTGAGAATTTTCAATATTGCCAATGTATTCAAGTGCTGCACCTTTGTAGAACAATAAATAATAATAGCACAGGCCTGTGATGTGTGGGAAGAAACGTATTGGAACGGATCCACTGGATCCCAACAGGTTCTAGCAGGACAATAGAGAAAGTTATTTCATATCCGATTATGTAAATATGGGCACTACTGCTGACCTGATTTGTTTTCATCTAAAAACAACTGAAACACATTTCCATAGATGTCATTTGGTGTTGTGTTCTTTAGGTATTTATACCTATACAATGTTAGTACCACCAGCATTAAAAATGCTGCAATAATAACATTTTTGGGGAAGTATTATTTGAGCGCAGAACAGTGTTATTTTAATATAATTGGGTTACTATTATAGTGTTAGTACATTTTTTAAATGGGTAAAAAAAATTTTTTATTATGATGAGTTAATGTAAGTTAATTTAACACATTTAAATTAACATTCATTTTACATTTTGTTTTATTTTAATATTTTACTATAGTAATATTTTGTGTTTTTGTCACTTTTTAGACATTCTGTGTCTATATTTATTCATTTTAATTTGTATTCATTTATTTTTATTTTAAAATTATAATAACTGTATTATAATGATAATTAAATTATTATCAGAATTATGATCTTTCAATTAAATGTTTCAATTAAATTGTTTGAAATATTTTTTCTAATATTTAATTTGATACATTTTAATAAAATAATAATTTTTTTTTGGCTTAAATTATATTTTTTAATGAAAGTACTCCATGACATGGCAGAAAAGTTTTTTGTAAAACAATAAAAGTTCAAGTATCACTCATGGCCTGTGGGTTTCACATTTTTTTTATGCTATTAATAAAAAGAAACAATTATTTTTTCCCAGAACATTTTTTCTGCTATTTACTATTAATAAAAAGAACGCAAGCAAGCCTTCCGCCTTTTTCACCGCTGAGACCTCAGAGTGCCCATAGTTACAAAAACACCCCTTAGCAGTTCTTCAGATTTTAATTTGTTGTTTGCCAGTTTAATCTGTGATTCATTCACTTGGATCTCATGGTCTGCATAAACAATCAGACATAATGCTGGGTGACACTCTTTCATTCTATTTCCAGGTCGTGATCTCAGGAAAGAACAGTCGAGGATATCATTACATCCTTGCTAATCTTGTGAGAAAACACACACACACACACACACACATGCCCAGATCTCCTCTTTTCTAACCTTCTGTGAGTGACCTTTCACTTTTGACCACTGCCCCTCACTCTCTGCAGGGATTCTCTAACATGAGTCTGGATAAGGTGTTTTCAGGCGGAGCAAATATTACTGGATTCCAGATCATAAGTCCTGATAGCCCTATCGTGCAGCAGTTCCTTCAGCGCTGGGAGCGGCTTGATGAGAGAGAGTTCCCCGAGTCTAGAAACGCTCCCCTGAAGGTCTCTGTCTTTATTTATGTGCATTTGTGATGTGTTTATTCGTGAGTGTGCCACTTGTGAATATGTTTGCGGAGTATTTGTATATGTTTATATGATAACGTATTTTGATGAGTTTAATATAACAGTCATGCAGTAGCTTCATCAATCATCTGTTTTTGTTGTGTCATGTCAGTATTACTTATTCTCCCATAATCAAATGTTCACTGAGTGTTCAATTGAATAGAAAATGTGCATTTGAATGACTGTGTGGTTCTTTGTTTATACTGATACTGGTGTCCATACATTGTTGTCATGTTTAGTACACCTCTGCGCTGACACACGATGCCATCCTGGTGATAGCCGAAGCTTTTCGGTATCTGAGACGTCAGCGTGTTGATATTTCTCGTCGAGGAAGTGCAGGCGATTGCCTCGCCAACCCGGCTGTACCATGGAGCCAGGGAATCGACATTGAGAGAGCTCTCAAAATGGTAGGAGGGGTCCAAAAAGGGCCTCAGAGATAGGAAAAACCTTAGGAAAAAAAGCATTTTACACTTTTTAATGATCAATAATGTGCAATCATAATTTTTACTTGTAGACCTCGGGAGAAACAAGCTTATAGTCATCTTTTCAATTATGTGTTTACTTCTTTTTGCATAAGATGGCATCGCTGTTATGTTATAGCATTAAGTTATCATAAGAATTGTCATGTTTGAAGCAGATACCGTATAAAATGTCAGTAGTGAATGAACAGTGCTGAAAGAAACGGATCATATAAGGCCTATATGGTTATATGATACTTCCATTATGTTTAATAATGTTGTATCATGCTTTCCTTTTTTGTCGTGCTTGTTATTTTGTGGGTGTTACTGTTCCTGTGTGCTTTCCTCCTGCAGGTTCAGGTTCAGGGAATGACGGGAAATATTCAGTTCGACTCGTTTGGACGACGGTCGAATTACACCATTGATGTTTATGAAATGAAACCAGGAGGAGCCAGAAAGGTTAGTGCCTCTGGGAGGGCAGTTTCTATAAATTCACACAATATTACTGTCACAGTGAAGCCACAATCAGTTTATTAGCAATGCTATATATATATATATATATATATATATATATATATATACATACACCCTACCCTTTTTAGACTTTCATCGTTAAATGTCAGATATCTTGCCCATTTCTTTCTTTTTTTTTTAAATAAAAGTATGTTTTCATATAGTGCGAGTAAATATTTTCACTTGAAAATGATATTTCTTATGATTTGACCCCTTAAACATGCGCTTAAACGCTCCTTCTGCCCTCATACTTGCTTTCCTCCTCCATCAGTCACGAGATCATGTTTCTACTGAGTCAGTCTCTTACTGAATTGCTGTTTTTCTGTTATTGGTGGGCTGTGATTGATTGATTCTATTTATGCTGTTGCTGTTTCTGTCCCTTGCAGATTGGCTACTGGAATGAATATGAGAAATTTGTTTATATAGTGGAGCAGCAGGTTACCAACGAATCCTCCTCTGTGGAAAACAGAACCATTGTGGTCACTACTATTATGGTACACTATCTAAAGCTGCTTTTAAATATACCGAACCATGATCCTTCTGCCCTTTCAGGTTTAGTGTCACAGTTGCATTGCATTCTGGGGGGGCAGAATGTTTTTCTGTTTCGCTTTGCTTTGCACTCACTCACTACATGTTGAAACAGTCGATCACAGAAGAGTGTTTCAACTGTATCCGTGTGAGTGCCAAAGCATTTTCAGTTCCATTCCGGTGGCCTGTTGTAGCAGTGACATCACAATACTGGCTTTGGTAAGAAATAGGTTAGACTGTCCCTTTCTCTGCTTCTTTCACCTCGCCAAACGTAAGTACTGAACGACTGATGCCAAGCTGGATGCAAACTGCAGAAAATGTAAAGAACTATACACACAAAACTGATAGCTGATGGTTTTCTCACACGTGTGGAAGAGTAAGCATCAGAAAACGTGTATCTCGTTTTAACGCCCCTCAGAATTCAGATGTGTTTTCTGGCAGAGGTCCTTTTTTTAACATCCAGCTGTCCAATCAGATGTGTCCATTAAGTGCAGAGAGTTTGTTCTTTATTTAGCTGCCTAAAAATGATGAATGTGAGCAGGGATGTCACCATCTGAGTGAGTGTGGCTAGCGCCCCCCCCCCACTCAGTAGTGAATCAATTAAATTGTCATTTTGCTTTTCATATTTCTCTTATTTATTATTGACTATTTAAATGTCGCACAAAGAAGTGCCGTGGTTGAGAACAAGCTCAGGGCCTGTTGATATCTTCCAGTGATATTACAAAAGAAAATGCATACTTATGCACAGCCTCTGTTGACATACAGCTCAATTTTCTTTGACTAAAAATAAAACCTCTAACTTAGATCAGACCGAGCAGCGCTTATTTTGCATCTCCCAAAGTGATGAATACATCCGAGTGAACTGTGCTGCATACGCCTTTAAATAGCTACATGTATTTTGAATTTTATTTCGTCTCATATTGACTTTAGCTGCTAACTCCAATATTAAATAAATGATAGAAATAAATGAGATTTTTAATCTGGAGAACTGTGCCAGGGGGTGCACATGGAGATGTTTTGCCTACTGGACATGTCATGTTGGACGACTCGCTGAGTTTAAACAAACGCATGTTAATTGAACCAAATGCTGGAAGTGAATAGGTCGGGGCTGTACAGTGATTACAGCTGGGCTTAAACAAGTTTCGTAATTATGTCCTTAATGGAGAACTCTGAGAACTTGAGGGCAGGGGAGGAGAGGACTGAGATGAAATGGAAAGAATATTAATTAAAGGATGAATATGGTAATTAATCTTTTGAATAATACATAACCTGAAGGTCACAGAAACCAAATCTTAGTAGGGAAAAAATAAAATGAACTTCAGAACTCTGTCCTTAAGGAATGCAGTTGTTTTATTGCATACAAGTTACATTACGATAGCAAGCGAACATTTGTTAGACCAGTTAGAATTACATAAATAAACATATGTCACTAAATGTATTTAGAGAAGCAAAGTCATATTTAAATGTACCATAAGGTTCGCCTTATGTTACATTTAAAAGTGATGATGACCTCTTTCTGACTCTGCCTATGATGACCTCATAAGTAGATACAGAAATTGAAAGCAGGCTAATTAGATGATTGGTTTAATAAGATTTTGGGAGAAGAATGTTTCATTCTGCACAGGTTGGACGGACGTACTTGTGTAATGAAACCAGCTGAAACTGAGTGGATGATGGGGTTCAGTAAATAAGATTAATAACTCAAATTTGATCTGATGCTGTTAAGGCAGTGATCTGAAGTTTCATCAGATTTGGCTTTATTAAGATAGCTACAAGCACACACATGTGAGAAAACCTCCGCTGTTCTCTTTAACCCTCCTGCATGCACTGAACACATACATGTGTGTGAGTTTTTGAAGCAGAGTCCCTTAAACGTCCAGATCCTTGCTTGCTTTAGACTGATACATGACTCCGGATTACTAATGAGAGGACCTACAACTTTACATCTCTGTCAGCTCTTTTTTCTCTCTCTCCAATTAAATTCTCCATTAAATAGCACTGTCCCAAAACCCAATCTAAATTCAAGCTAGCCTTCCTCACAGCTGCTGTTTGTCTGGTAGCTTGGCTGTTGGTCACATTGCTGTTACGAGACTCACGATGCATGTGTATATTTCAGTATGTCAATGAGTAAGAATGGAAGAGGTGTGAAAGTGTAAGTGTGACATATCAGCATGATTGCAGACTAATCAGTGATCTTGTGTGTGTGTTCTGGGCTGTCGGTCTGAAAGCCAGCTGAACCTCATCTGATTTGGTTAACAGGAAGCTCCATATGTAATGTACAAGAGGAATTATATGCAGTTGGAAGGGAATGATCGCTATGAGGGCTACTGTGTAGACTTGGCATCAGAAATTGCAAAGCACGTGGGCATAAAGTACAAACTGTCCATTGTGGCTGATGGGAAATACGGAGCACGCGACCCTGAGACCAAGACCTGGAACGGCATGGTGGGGGAGTTGGTATATGGGGTGAGTGCTGGAAAAGGATCCCGAAATGGGAAATTATTGGTGATGGTGGGATAGTGGCTGTGTGAAGCCAGCAACACTTAGGATTCCTCATATAAAATCACTGACCACTTTGTCAAAATAAAAGTCATAAAATAAATGTATTGTAGTTTTTCTAAATAAATTATGCAAGGTTTTTTTTTTCTGCTATCTCTTAACATTTCCAAGTTTGGTGCATGTTCTCATTATTATTTTGACATTGTAATGTGATTTTCTCACATTTTTTACCAAAAATGAATCCCAGTATCCTGGTGTTGCTGACATCACCCAAGTCTTTGGTCATGGTCAGTGTTTTTACACGAAAAAGCTCCAAATTATCCTCTCTGCATGGGTAAAGACCTTCAACGTGCATTAATTTGGGGAAAACAAAAATCAGCTCCATCCATTTGTTTCCTGTTAGAAGTTAAATATCTTGTTGACAGAAAGTGTGTGCATGTCTGTGTTTTTGTGTGCCATTCAACATATCCTGAATATATGAGACACATATCAATTGATCACCTCAGGTGATTTTCTTTTTTTCTTTTTTTTTACTAAAAAGACCTCGGGTCGGTTGCATAAAAGGTTAAGACTAGTCTTAAAAGTTAGTCAGCTAAATTTTTCTTTAAGACTGGTAACATCTGCTACATACAGATATAACATACAGATTTAATGTACAAAATATACGAAAGGTACTTTAATTTGTTGTTGATATTCAAATAACTTGATCATTCCTGAGTTTTGCATTTTTATTTTCATTATATTTTGAGAATAGCAAACCATCAAATCACATCCATGAGCATGTATTATTTTTTCCCCTAGGTATCATGAACTGAGCTTTACTGTATTCCATGTTTCTAGAGAGCAGATATAGCTGTGGCTCCTCTCACTATAACCCTTGTCCGGGAGGAGGTGATAGATTTCTCCAAGCCCTTCATGAGTCTGGGCATTTCCATCATGATCAAGAAACCACAGAAGTCCAAACCAGGAGTCTTCTCCTTCCTGGATCCGCTGGCCTATGAGATCTGGATGTGTATTGTGTTTGCATATATCGGTGTGAGCGTGGTTCTCTTCCTGGTGAGTCGTTTCAGTCCATACGAATGGCATCTGGATGAGAACGAAGAGGTGAAGGATCCGCAGACGCCCCCTGACCCGCCCAACGACTTCGGCATCTTTAACAGTCTCTGGTTTTCTCTTGGAGCTTTCATGCAGCAAGGATGCGATATCTCACCAAGGTTGGTGTATTATTTAGCCCATCCTTGTCTCTCCATCCTCATCTTTCTCTCTCCCCTCATCTTTGCATTTTATGGTCGTCTTGTCTTTCATGGTGCATATATGTTATTCTACTTGGGGTGTTATACATTTTTTAATAAGCTTATCTTCTAACCTTAGCCTATTCTGTCATCACTTCACATTTGTAACTCATTCATTGACTCGATATTGTCACTACAGCTGTTCCTGTCTTTATCTCCTCTTTTTCCTCTCTTGAAGTACAGCTTGTTTTAAATCGGTGGTTCTCATTTTTTTTAGCCATACTCCTCTTTGAAGGTAAAGAAACCTTTGCGCTACATACACCCCCAAAAATGTCATCATCTGTCAGTACTGGTAGCCAATTAAGGCACTTGTATTAACAGTTTTTGTACGATTTGAAATATACAAATCAGCACCAGATCACTATTTTACTGCATGGTATACATGTTTTATTGAAACTTTTAAGCTGCTCCATTCACACCAAAAACAATAAATGTAAAGATAACTTTATTGTTATAGCTGTGTTGTGGTCCCTGCTATTCTTTAATATTGAGAATGATTTTTAGAACTATATCTTTAATGTTATCTTTTATAGTTATTGTTCTTGATGTAAACAGAACTCTACTGTTAATGTGAATTATTAAACATAAAACACAATGAAAAGTACATGATTTGGAAAATAATCTAATGTGTTTTTAAATTAAATTAAAATAAACAAATATTTTATTTATATATTTAAAAAAAATCTAATCTAAATATTTATTATAAAAAACTAAACAGAACAAAACTAAAATAACATAAATTAACAAAAACTTAGTTCACCCCCCAAAATCTTTTTTTTTTTCCAAATAAAAAGAATTTTGCACTTTGAGAACCACTGCTTAAAGTGATGCTTGTCACCAGCTAAAATAATTTATATTCACCATGTGTTGACTGTAAAGTGTACAGATTTTCTCTCTTTCACTCTCTTCTTCTCTTTCTTGGAGGGCTACCGTGTTCTTGCTGCGTGTCTCTATTTTACTGTCAGCAGTTGGTGTTTATAAACTGTTTCAGTGGAGGAGTGTCAGCCCTCTTCACTCATTCCATCATTCGTCTATTCATTCATTCGATTTTCCTGCCCACCATGCTCACCTAATTCCTCTTGGATTCCTGCCTTTCATTCTAGAGGTGATCTTTGTGACCCTGTGCTTCTCATCCTCATCTTTCTGCTGTCTCTCACGAGACAGAGCTGTCCAAACAGAAGCTTCTTTTGTGCTTTGAGTGATTGTTTTGCGTTATTGTATTATCTGTAATAGTTCCAAAACAGATAATTGTTAACCTTTCATAGGGGTTTTGTTTGCTCTTCTATTGTCTCTCTTTCTCCCTCTCTCCCTCTCTCTCTCAGGTCTCTGTCTGGCCGTATTGTTGGAGGTGTGTGGTGGTTCTTCACTCTGATCATCATTTCATCCTACACGGCCAATCTGGCTGCTTTCCTGACTGTGGAAAGGATGGTGTCGCCTATAGAGAGCGCAGAAGACCTGGCCAAGCAGACTGAGATCGCCTACGGTACACTCGACTCCGGTTCCACTAAAGAGTTCTTCAGGGTAAGACACGAATAAAAATACACTGTCAAGTGCAATAATACTTCCCTTTTAGCCAAAATGAGGAAATAAACATGTGTTGTTAATAATCGTAATAAAACTTGTAATCTATGCCAATGTTTCCTACTCCTGATTCTGGAGTTCCCCAGCCATGTTTTAGATCTCACCCTTTATTTACGTCTTTGTTTTTGAAAGAAGTCTTATACAGGCAAACTTAAGGGAAAAAAGGGTAAAGGTTATTGCTACTTTTTATCTCACAATTACGACTCTTTCTGACTATCTCAGAATTGTGAGATATAAACTTGAAATTGTGAGTTCTAAAGTCTGAATTGCAAGTTATAAAGTAAGAATTGTTAGATATAAAGTCAGAATTGTGAGATATACCCCCAGTTTCACAGACAAGGCTTAAGCTAGTCCCAGACTAAATTGCATGTTTGAGCTGTCTCAGATGAAAATATCTTGCTCTGACATATCTTAAAAAATGTCAGTGTCATTGTTCTGTGTTAAGATGCACACCTGTAATATTTTCTTATAAGGCATTTTTGCTTAAATAAGTAAATATCTTAATTTAACTAATGCCTGGTCCTGGCTTAAGCTAAGCCCCGTTTGTGAAACCGGGCCATAAAGTCTAAGTTGCGAGTTATAAAGTCATAATTGTGAGATATAAACTCGCAGTTCTGAGAACATATCAGCATTTTTTCTGCTTAAAATTGGACTTTGTAACTCCCAGTAGCAAGTTTATATCTCTTAATTATGAGAAAAAAAAGTCTGAATTTCGGCTATAAATCTCGCTATTCTGACTTTATAATTCGTAAATCTGACTTTTTATCACACAATTCTGTCTTTACATCTCGTAATTCTAAGAAAAAAGTCAGAATTGTGAGATAAAAAGTCACAATAAACTTGTAAATTTTTTTATCCAGTGGTGGAAAACAGGCTTCCATATACACTAAAGTAACTACACCAATGCTAAAACTGAAAAAAAAAGTACATACTGTATATAACCATAGTGTTCCATATGTGCTGTGTCCTGTATGACAAAAATACTTTTTGGATCATTCAGCTTCACATTTCCAGGGAAAGAAAATACGATTATTTTATAATTTTTTTGGAAGCAGGATTTAGAGATACTGATATATGGGTATGAGAGAGTTTCTGATGTTGCTTTGATTTCTTTTCTTAAACATCATACATTTGTACAGTTATAGGCTGATGAGAATGCTAAATCATTGCTGCTTTAAAGAACTTAAATCCAACTTGACTAATTAATCTAAAGGAAAGCACACATTTGTGTAAGTTTGCTTGCAAGAAATTCTGCAGCTAAACTGCGATGAGAGTCTATTGAAAAACTGACAAAGATGTGTTACCACAGACATGCGTCCACCTTTGACTAAAGACATGTTTTACTAAATCTTAGCCAGAAACCGTTTTTCATGTGAGCCAGCTAGAGGCTGTGTATGTTTGTGTGTGTGTGTTTTAAGATGACAAGGAACATGGCAGTTTTATGATGACCCAGATACACCACTGCTGATGAGATCATCCTGTCATTTCACCTTAATGTCACAATTACTTTCTGTGTGTGTGTGTGTAAGCAAATATACATGTATACATACTCACACACACATCATCAGTCAGTCACCTCACAGACCCACTATAGAGTGGTTGAGACAGAGATGGAGAACACATGAAATGAGGTGCCCTTTTGCTCCTCTCTCTTTCATGAGGTGTCATCTGTTAACAAACTGGATCAGAGCAAAAATGACAGGAGAGCAGTCAGATGGCGACTGAATGGATACGGTCTCCACCTTGTGTTCATAACATATTATTGCAGAAAACTATCTTAGCAAGTAGGGAATGGAACTCAGTTTTGTTAGATGATAATGTTAGTTTAAGTTTAGGATTTGATGTAGAGAAACAATGTGGGTATATTGAGAAACAGTTCAACTTGATGGCTTTATTTCTTCAGTGAAGCACAATTGGAGAAATTGTTTTACTTGAAATTACAGTGAATTAGAACTAACATGTTAAACTTAAATAAAATTATGAAGAAATATAATAGAAGAGGCCTATATGACTACTATTTAGCAAGGATGTATTAAATTGATCAGTAGCCACCCTATATGCGTGTGTGAAAATATTCAGACGTAATTCCTTTTGTAATCTTTAAAATGTTTATAATAACTATAATTTAATTACTACTTTTTGCTCAGTAACTGTACTTCTATTTTGTAATTCTGTTACATGCAACTAGTTACTTCCCCACACTGAATAAATGCTACTTAAGCACAAAATCAGTATTTTAGAATGATTTCTGAAGGATTATGTAACATTGAAGAGTTATCACTGGTTGCCATTATAGTCATTTATTACATTTTTAAATATATTCAAATCAAAAAGACATTTTTGCACATTTTACAAAATGACTTATATCTGATATATTTTAATGGAATACTGTAGTGTTTATTATAAATAGCTTATCCGTGCGCTTCAATATTTAAAATTCAAATACAGTCTTAATATTTAAAATTCAAGTGCCCTCATAATCTTTAATCAAAAACGTAAACCTCCCCTCCCCCTCAAAACGACTCATCTACTCTTCTGGTCACGAGCGATGGTGCAAGGGCGTGACTATCAGTGTCTGTCTCCTTGCCTCTTCAGAAACCTTCCAGTGACAAACGGCAATCTTTCAATGATCCAATCAATTACCGAAGGACGAAATCAAGCCTTGCCCCACAATTTTTCCCATTTCAATAGCCGTTTCACTCAAATATAAGGAAAAAAGAACAATCTCAGCTTGCCGACTTATAAGGCTTACGTGAAAAGATTCTTCAGGATGATTCCTTTTGCGGAGTGTTTGTTTTTTGTGAACTATTCTATTGATGAAGATGATAGTTTAATAAAAATAATAATAATAATAAAATACAAAAATGTTTCTGGGAGGGGTTAAGGGTTTTGCAGATGGAAATATATTGGATCAAATATTAAAAAGCATAAATTTTAAGCAAATATTAAAAAAGCCGATGAGGTGTTCACCATGAATAATGGCTCTGTGCTTGGCCAGACACAGCTCATCCAGTAGCTTAAGTTGGTACTACATATTTATCATATATCTTAAAAAGAGTCATTATTTTTGCATTTCCATTTGGTGCCGCTAGTTGCTCAGAAATTACATACTTGCTGCTTTGAATTCTACACTTTTTTCCCAAAAACTCAAGGAAAACATTCACATGCACTCCTACACCAGCTGTTTGGAGGTCAAGTTAACCTACTTACATGTACGTTATGTGTGAGTGTATTCGTAATATTCTGTCCTATAAAGGAGTGTGTGTGTGTGTTTGTCCTAATAAATTTAGGTGTGTGTGTGTGTGTGTGTTTTCTCCAGAGATATCCTGTCTGCTACATGGCCATTAATAGCTACCCTAGCAAGAGATGGGCACAGATTTTTTTGGCTTATGAAACTTAAGCTTTAAATCACCACAAGTGCAGAATTACAGCACAATTAAGTAGACAAGTAGAGCCATGCTTTCTCTGTTCTTTTATTCATTTCTTCCATGTGTTCTGAGTCTGAGAACAGTGTGTGGGAGAACTGTGTGTTAACATGTTTTTTATTTATTTATATATATATATATATATATATATATATAGTCTTGCAGTCAATGAGCCATCTTACTCATTTTTGATACAGAGCTTGTTTGTAATGGCCTTGGTTGGACAGAAAATGTGAGGGACCTCTTAAGTGATTATTTTAACGGGTCTTAATTTACTGCTCTAATTTTCTAAGAATTTATATTTTAATGCTTGTTGGGTTCAGTCTCCTGACAGCAGGACTCTCCAAGATCAAACGTTCCTAAGAATCTTGTACAAAATACTGATTGAAAGAAGAGTTTGAGATTTTTATTTGATATTATGTCTGGGTTGGGATGTTCATTTTGTGAGACATCTGAAACAAAGTTTTTTTTATATTTGAATTAAGCTTTTAAGTGTCTGAATTTAATGTATATTTAAATGTAATATCCTAGCTGGACCTTTTTACTGATGTGCCCCAGTTAAATATTAGTGATAAAACTTTGCCTGACGGTTAACATTTTTGTATACTGAGGATCATTTCTCTGATAATATTTCAGCAGTGACATCAGATCAGTAAAATCAGATCTAGCGATGCCAGTGATTCACTGTAGATCTAATAACATCTAGAAATCTCAGAAAAAGTGTTTGCAATTCAGCAGTTTCTCACATCATAATGAGATTTTATAAGACAGTTTTTACATTGTACTTATATTGTAAAAAAAAAACACCTGCATTTAATTACTGTAATTAATTTCTGTAATTGCATATATATTTACACTGTTGTGTTTTGCCCTTTTTTTACAATATGACCAAGTACATTGCACTTATTTTTTGACGCAAGTACATAGTAGTTAAGTTCACTTAATATAAAGTGGGACCATATTTTTTGCTGGGGCACTGTGTCTCAATACTGTATAGAAATGCTAGAAATTCTCCTGGCTGGCACCCATCATATATTGTAACCAAATGTAGCTACTTTTCTAATAATATAGTATTATCCACGGTGACTGGTATAGTTCAAAAATTGAGCCCTAGTCCATCCCTGCTGACAAGAAGTTTTATGCAACCGCTTTCTTATTTGTAAAAGGTCACGAAACTCACATGTCTCTCTCTTAACCTTTCAGTTCTTTCCTCTTTGTTCCTTCTCTTTTTTCTAGCGCTCAAAAATCGCCGTCTATGAGAAGATGTGGTCTTACATGAAGTCTGCCGAGCCGTCCGTGTTCGTCAAGACCACCCCCGACGGAGTGGCCCGCGTGCGCAAGTCGAAGGGGAAGTTTGCGTTCCTGCTCGAGTCCACGATGAACGAATACATCGAGCAGAGAAAGCCGTGTGACACTATGAAGGTGGGAGGGAACCTGGACTCCAAGGGCTACGGTGTGGCCACGCCCAAAGGGTCGGCATTAAGGTGGGTGGAATAATATAACAATTCGCTCTGTTGTTATAGTATTCCACCTACCCTGATTCCACCATCTCTCTCTTCTCTCTGTCTCGTTCATGTTTTGTTTTTCATTCTTATTCTCTCCCCCTCTACCTTTTCTCATTCTCTTTCCTTGAACTCTTTCTCGTTTTTTTGCTTTCACTCTGCCTGTCTCTCTCTCTCTCTCTCTATTTCTCTCACGGTACATAAGGTAAACGTGTCTGTGTGTTAAGTTTCTTTTTCTTTAGTTACGTATGTCGTGGTAATATTTTATCGTGTTTCTCTCTACAGAAATGTCACTTAACTTAATAATTTACAGTCCATTTTTACAGTGTAATGCCTGTTGCTGTTGATTTCCTTCCCCCTTTTTCTTGTCATCCCCCTGCCTCTTTTTTGTCTTGTTTGTCCTTTGCTTTGTGCTGTTTCTTTTTGCATTTGTGTTATGTTTGTATGGTGCTGTACTGCCTGCTGCCAAGCATGTCATGCCATACGCTGTTTCTTCTCTTCTTGCATCCTTCCCATCACTCACCAGCACTCAACCTCTTTTTCTTCCTCTCACTTCTTTCTGTTTCTCTCTGCACCACACGCACCTCACTTGCACACACGCTTCTGTCTGTACCTAATAGCTGGCGCAATTAACCAATCGAGCGGTCCAACTAGTTCACCACTTAACCAATCGAGCGGTCCAAGCACTTCACCAGTTAACCGGTCTCTCCTCTTGTATTGACCCCTAACAAAAAAGCAACTGCCAGTTGCTGCAATCTCATTAGATTTCTCACGAACCTGTCCCTTTTCTTACGAGCTATGTGTTTATCGTTTGAAGAAGCGCTGTAAACCTGGCGGTGTTAAAGCTGAATGAGCAGGGCCTGCTGGACAAGCTGAAAAATAAATGGTGGTACGACAAGGGAGAGTGCGGCAGCGGGGGAGGGGACTCGAAGGTCAGCCTCAATCTCACCCAAACAACCATTTCCTAGCTACGAGTAATCGGCAAGGCTGTGACCTATGACCCCCGGCAACCTTGACCCTTAGGGTTGAACAAAATGAGCAAACTGAGCCTAATTACCCAAGGACATTAGCACCACTGCGATGTCCGCAGTTACTGTCTGCTAATGTAACAGGGTGTTTTTTTTCTTTTTTTTGGTGGAGCTTACGCAATAAGGCAAACTGTGATCGGATTTGGACCTTTACTTGGCTAATGGAGGAAAGGAAGCAGAGGAGGAGAGGAATAAAGGCTCGAGTGGGTGGATGTGTGGAGCGAGGTCAGGGTCACCAGGAGAGGATCTTATTAGGACGCTTAGGTTGTTTGTGTGGTGAATCAGACAGCTTGTTCTAGGTAGAAGAGACTAGGCCCTCTCTGGCTGTCCTCTGATCTGTAAAGGTACTGTTTGTGTCTACCAGAGTTCCAGGATTTAATGGGCTATCAAGAGAGGGAAAAAAGAGAGATAATAGATGAGACCAAAGCTGCTTTGGAAAATACATTTCTGTGCTTTTCTAAAACACATAGGATTTCCTGGGCCTGTTTGATGTTTATTATTATGTTTAAGGAATAGTTCACACAAAAGTGAAAGTTCTGTCATCATTTACTTTATTACAACTTTGTTGTTCCAAACAAAACATAAACATATTTTGTCCATAAAAGGATAGGGCCCTATGGTTTCTTTGATGTGGAAAACGTGCACGTAATTGTGAAATAAAATAGAATTTACTGTATAACGCAGAATGTCGTGGAATTAGAATTTTGGGATAAATAATGAATTATTTATAAGGAATGGCACAGACACTCAGTTTTATTTACTAAATATATGTGTGAGTGAGTGTGAGTGTCACTTTTGAGAAAAACCATTGTCTCTATACTGTACAAACAGAAACTTAAAGGTCTTCACAGCTAATATTTTTCTATTATTACAAAACATTATTCTTTAAGGAATATTTGCCATGAAAATTATTTACAAGAGTTTATTTACCAGAAAAATATATACATAAATAAAATAAAATAAATACGTAACACAGTATTTTTTTCAGGAGAAAAAGTTCATTAGATATTAGATATTCATTGAGTGTTTTGAATGTATCAAATATATTTGAATGAATATTTTGAATATTAAAATGTAATTAAACCTTTTAAATGCAATCAAGAAAAGTAATGGAAAACAGAATTTGGTCAAAATAAAACCAAATTTAAGAACATTTTTTAGGGCCTTAAAACTGACATTTTTAAATAAATTTCAATAAATAAAGTTTATTTTAAAAATGTTTTAAATAAAGTTCAATTGGTTTGGAATGACGCAAGGACACATCCTTTTTATTTTTTGGGTGAACTCTTCCTTTAATAGTGTTGTAGCTGTAGTATAGTATGGATGTCACTTACTGTATAGTTTACATTGCAGTTTAAGACACCTTCTAGAAGTTTGGAAATGCAGTAGTTGAAGTGGTGTTTTGGAAATATCAGCATACAAATTTCTCTTTTTCTCGGTAAATGTATTCAAGAAACTTGCAGTTTCCAGCATTAATAAAGTTGTTTTTGATTTCATATTAATAGCAGTATATAAACACCATAGTCATCTGTGATGTCTAATTAATGGATTACATTTAAATTGGGTTTCTTTTTCGAAGAGTAATACTGTAAGTTGGCCCACATTCATAGATGGTTAATTGCCAATTAGGTTAGTGCACAACATACCAATTAGAACAGAAATTTTAAATCATATTATTATTTAACATGCTTTTTTCAAACAACAAGTTTGTGTTGTCCCTTACAAATTCTTCACTGTTGTGTTTCTAAACATTTGGAGGTGTGTTGAGTGAGTGATTGTTCGTGATATTGCACAAATTGTTGGTAGTGGCAAAAGAGAAGTGTGAAGACATGGGTATCTTCACATGTTCAATCAAACAGCTAGATTTTAGTTTTTTGGGAACCATTTTTGATCTTTGGCCAACTTCCTGCCACAAGTATGCAAATCCCTTTGGAGCCGTCAGCTTTCTCAGATTATTCCCTGAATTGGCGTGTAACCCATGGAAAAGCCCGTAGCTCCCTTGTTGGTGGGATTAAAGAAAAATATAAGCCTGCTGGGGCCAGACAGTCCCGAAGATACAAAACATCACAGGAAACGTGAGAATTCTAATTAAACACTCCTAGAAACCAAAGGTGGAGAAAGATCTGGTCTAGACTCACAAAACACACCACATTCATCTCCAAACGAATGCACAGACAACCACAAACAAGCACTAGTTCATTATACTCACACACACTTTCCTATGAGTTTATGGCCACTTTTCTTTAGCCCCTGTGCCTGCAGAATGATCACCCTGTGTTCAGCCTATCATGAGGGCAAGGCAGCCCCACTCAGTCCTGATTGGTCTTCAAAAGCAAGTTCACTGCAGTAATTGGCTCTTGCTCATGAGTGGTGCCTGAGATCCAAACTCTGAGACCAAAATGGCTGCCTAGTCTGTGCATTGATAAGTTGAGCATGCTGGGTAGAGGGTGTCTAGTCTGTTATGACATCACAGCTGCATGTTTCTCATTTATTGACCTGAGTCTGATCCCAAATGCATGAATGGAGTAATTCAGCAAACCCAGCGAGTATACCATACAATTAACGCATAACAAAATATTTACAAATACACTGCAGTATGCTGGAAATAGACATACAGAAAATCTTAACACTTCACATAGCAAACATATCGTTATCAGGTATTTTTTATGCATAGATTACTTATAGATCCAGTTGTGTTTAGCTATTGGTGAGTCAATTCATCAGGTGTGTACTCTTAGTATTAGGTTATGGCAGCCATTGAACTTCATTCATACTAGAACACACTGGTGTTGAAGTAGTAGCAATGTTTAGTAATGATTTAGAATTTTAATTTAAGATGCCCCTATTATGGATTTTTAAAAATTACTGTACTCTCAAAAATGACTCTTAAAGTCTCTCAAAAGAAAGAGGATCGTTAAATACGAGTTGCTTTTAAAATGATACCCAAGCCTTTTTATGTTGACATCAACATGAAACAGTAATATATTGAACACCCTCTTTTTGGTCTTTATCCATTGGTCTGAATGCGTAGGAAATGCTAACTCATTCTTTGCCACTAGGTGATGATTTTGGAGCGTTAAAAGCTTACTAACACTGCTTTAAATGAAATCGATCAAACACCCGAGGGGTTTTGAAAAATATAACGTTGAAGGAATCATTTTACCTAATAAATTCGGTAAAAATAAATCCATATTACAAGGAAATGAAGGTGTTTTTTGACCTTGCATGCATGTCAACCTGTTTTGATTAAAATAAGAACCCTTTGCAACCCATAATAGGGGCACTTTAAATGTAACATTTGAATGAAAATTGAAGAAACCAAATTTGTAAAATGCTGTTGCCTGAGTAGAGTTGAAAATGAATCAATATTGTGGATTTTGTGGAAACAAGCTGAATGTACTCGAGCTACAGTATAGGTCCATCTCTCAATAAACAGATCTCATTGTTTCAAGGTATTATTCGTCAGGTATCAAAGCATTCGATGTCTGAAGCTGGCTTTCGTTACGGTGGTAAGTATGGCATATTTGCTTTGCTGGATTGCGACTCTCATCATTTAGCAGAAGGAAAATAAACTGAGTTTCCCAGCAGTCCTGCTGATGACATACTAACATCTTACAAAACGAAATGCCTAGAAAGAATAGCAACTTCCTCGAGTGATACTGTTTCCGCTATTTTGCCCATTGTCCTGCAAAACAAATGATTTATGGAAGCTAAAATTAAAAAAATGTATTATGCAAATATCTACAAATCCCTCTCAAATATTAATATTTATGTGCCGCGCTTGGCGTTTTCGTTTGTAAGATGTTTGGCTTCAGCCCTCACCCACCACAAACCGGTTCCCCTTCTGACTGCTGGGTCCCGTTTGTCTGTTAGTCAAGTAAGGGTTTTTTCTCCCGATGGATCAGGCTTGCTGAATACTGGGTTAAAAAAAGCTGCAGTCACACCACGAAGACAATAACCAAACTCATCTGCCCGACGCTCTTTGTAATTCTGCTCTGTTTGGCTGTGTTGGTTACTCTCTCTGCCTCTGTTGGAACAGTGAGTGCCGATTACTCAAAGCGATAACAGTAGGTAGCACTACCAGGTCAAAGGTCGAAGGTAACACTGAGGCTAGCCCTGCCTGCTTTCCCTCTCTCTCTCTCCATCTCTCCCTCTCTTACTCTCTCGCTGTCTACGATATCAACAGCACAAGGCCAGGTGTCCTACAGTATCGCTTTGGTTAACAGATATTCGGTAGGTTTAAGTTTTAATAACATAAAATAACATAATGGTGCCATGTTATTTATGTTATTTCCCCTCGTGAAGAACTCCTGTAAACCTTGCAGTGTTGAAACTCAGTGAACAAGGCATCTTAGACAAGCTGAAAAACAAGTGGTGGTACGATAAGGGTGAATGTGGGACCAAAGACTCTGGGAGTAAGGTTAGTCTGCTCACTCATCTACTTTTAACAAACATATTCATATTCTACAAATATTGTAAAGAGTCCCGGCGTCACTTAACCAGTTTTATACGATTAAGTGGATTCGGCTCCAGCTGGACTCACTTCATTGTGAAATCATCTTTACACATTATATGGAGTGTTTTTTTGTTACATTATGTAAGACAAAATCAAAACCTTTAGCAATAACGAAGCAACACAACAGAACCCACAACCCCTCCCCCCTCACGAACACGTAATAATTCATTATTTTAATAATGTAGTAATTAAGTGTTACATAACCGTATCTTGTAGTAAGCATTCGTAACAATTAAGTATTTCATTAGATTCTTCTGCTGCTGTGACATGGCCTCGTTCTCAATATTGTTGTTGTTGTTTACTGATTTGTGCATTATTCGTCTCTAGGCAACATTCATAGACATTAATCATCACAATGAACATTTCAAAGAAGCACAGTCATTTACAAAGTATTTTTAATTGATGCGTTGTGTAATGCTAATATAGGGAGCAAGTAGGAGTCTGAAGGATTTTTATTATCTGAAGATGGATAAAATCTGCTTAAGCCTCTTGGGACATATCCTTGGTCGTTTTAGTTTGATTCCTGACCAAGTTGATGAAACTGCACAGTGCCCCCTGTTGAAGAACTGTTTTCCCTGATTAGCCATTGGCATGGGTTTAATAGAGAGCACGTGCAGGAAAGTGCGTTTGCCTGGAGACTCTAGTTAACGAGCATAAAATGTAGTTGTTTTATTGCAATTCTCTGTGTAATCCAGTCTGATAAGAAAGTTAATTAACTCTGAAAACATGTCCCATAAGCTTATGCACAGCAGAGGCTATACCACTGACTATATGAGCCTGTAACCATGGCAACCGTGTTCAAAAACTCGGTCTCGGGCTTTGCATTCAAAACAGTAATTCTACTCTCCCAGTCCTCTGTTGCTATGCGGCCCTTTCGCAGGCTTTTGGTGAAGACAGACCGTGTTTGTGTGTGTCAGAGTGTCAGGCTGGTGGTCACAGCAGCAGAACCCAGTAATGTTGAGGCTTGTCTGTGTTTTGAGGTGTGGCGTTGGTCGCATGCAGGTGTCTGTTAATGAGTTTTGAAGGCTGTGAAGCTTGCAGAAGTAGTTCAGAGAGGGGAATTGCCATAGTAACATCAATATTCTTCCCCCTCCTTCTCCTCTTCCTCACTTCCTCTGTTAAGATGGCAGACCGAAGAAGCCAGAGGATCCGACTGTAGCTCTCTGATGGCAGCTTATTTGTCATGTTTCTGTACTGACCCAATTTCACCTCTAGAGGGGGCAAGAGGCTCAGAGCTGGCTCTGTGTGTGTGTGTGTGTGTGTGTGTGTGTGTATTCTATGTGAGGGCAGTCTTCGCTGTCTCTTTTGAATAGGGTATGAGAAGAGGGAGGGAGTAATTTCTTCCTCTCTTGAGCTGCCTGAGCTTTTAATGCATTAACCTTTGACCTCTGGGCACATCTCATTGATTTGATGCCCTTTTGAATACACCCCTCAAGTACCCCTTTTTATTTAGCTCATCTTCTTTCCCTCCAAGCAAATTGTGTGCGGTATGTGTGTAATAGGGCTTGCACGGCTTCTCATTCTTCCCGGGGTTTAAAGTGGTCGACTAGTCAGCAGATCACTGTTTACTGTGTTCATATGACTCAACAACAGCAGTCTTTGCTGTCTTTGGCGAGTCTAATTCTGGATTGATGGAGAGTTGCAGAGTGCACAGAAAGTCCACTGGGCTGAATCAGGTGAGAAATTGCCATTTCCAGATTCATTCTACAAAAAAGCAGTCATGTCTCAATCGCTTATTGTTTCTGTCAGCCTTTGAGCTCCACTTAATTTAGGCTCACTTAGTTTCAGAGCAATAACTTTGGATCAATTTAGCTTGAAAGTAAATGAATCTCAGAATTCTGCAGCACTTATAACATGCTTTCTGAAAGTAAACTACCATATGTTGACATCACAACAATGCGATTATTTGAGTTATTTTAGGTGTGTCACAGAACCTTTCAGTGAACCATATTTAAAATAAGAATTTTTTAAATTAGTGTAAAGAACATTTTAACTAATCTGAACATTTTTTTTCCTCTATATGGAAGCCTTTTGTGCATTTTTGTTATCTTGTCCTCTTATAATCATATCAAGACTTCTAAACCAAACCATTATAATTTAGAAGTAATAGGCTTTTTATGTCCTGTTTTGACCCCCTTCGGCTGTTTGACTGGGTGAGGTGGATTGTAGACTTCAAAGTAAATGCCCACTGATACGATTGGCTTGTTTATGTTTGACCGTTGACATCCTTCACAGATGGGCGCTGCTAAAAACACACACATACCCACTACATAATCACATAATCTGTAAGAAGATTTACTTTCAGAAAATCTTTCTTCAAATTGTGCTTTGTTTGTGAACGAATCTGCAGTATTCAAAGAGTATTGAACAAAGGACCAAATTCTTACTGATGCGGTCAGGAACTTCATTAAAAGTTCATCTACTCTTTTCTTCAGAGGGAAGGCATCGCAAATACTTTTTCCACGACTTGGCACATCTTTATTGTTCGGTTTCTGTGTAAACCTGTGTCTGCCATTCTCGTTATCTATACTGCATCTGCCAATCGGTGGGTGGGGCTAAACAGGCAGCAACTGAAGCCATTTGAAGCATTACTTGTCAACACAGACCCAATGAGTTGTCGTGCAACCCCTGGTGTGCAAAGAGCGAAAGTGACGATACGCTGCTGTGTGTGTGAGTGTGAATGAGTGCATGCTGGTAATGCATGTTTAATTTGTTACTTATCATAGTTTGGTTTGCATCCAAGTACACTATGTCTGTACTAACTTTGTCTCCCCCTGCAGGATAAGACCAGCGCGCTGAGTCTCAGTAACGTGGCTGGCGTGTTCTATATCCTGGTGGGGGGTCTGGGTCTGGCCATGACTGTGGCTCTGGTGGAGTTCTGCTATAAATCGCACCAGGAGACCAAACGCCTCAAACTCGCCAAAAATGCCCAGAACTTCAAACCAGCTCCTCCATCCACCGCACAGAGTTTCACCACATACAGAGAGGGCTATAACGTCTACGGAACAGAGAGCGTCAAAATCTAATGGTTCGTTTTCTGTGTGTTTTGAATGTTTGTTAGTAATACCATTTCTTAAGAAAAAGGTATTAATGGGATGGGAGGTCTGCTTCTGATGAGATCGTGGTTGGTGTTCAGTTCTGAGGTAAGTGAAGTTTCTCAAGTTCGTGTTAAAGCTGCTGTGTCCCTGCTGTTTGACAGATATCATCATTTTCAGAGTTCTAAAAAATCACACTTGTCTCTGTACCTGCCCTAGGATTTGTAAACTTAAAACAGGAATCCGAGTGTGGCCCAGTCATGTTAGCCAGACAGAAGTGTTGGGAAGTGTTGCTTTCTAAGAGGACAATAGACTAGTAATGTTTAATTACCATTAGCCATTACTCAAGTAATTAGCCTCACGTGATCTGTTATTAATTTGCAGACTTTGATTATCAGTGTTGATTATCAGTAATTTCACTAAATTTTCACTACATTTTTGTGAAAAACTTTTTTTCTTTTTTCTTCAGGATTCTTTTATGTTCCTTGGAATAGATTTAAAATAAATATTCCCAGTAACACTTGATGAATAAGAATATTAACACTAAATGACAAGTTCAATTTGTACCACTGTACTTGAGATCAAGAAAAGTATTCATTTAACATAATATTAACACTTAATGACATTTCAATGACATATTCAGTTTGTACCATTGTCATGACATGAGGAGCGTCTTGCTACAGCCCACAAGTTCCAGTGGGCGATTTTCCATCCAGATCCAATTCCTCCCACCTTACACATACCTAAATCTACCCATCTCCACCCCCTGATTCCAAAACCCACCCCACCACCACCCCTAAACCTACCAATCTCCACCCCCTAGATGTGGATCCAACCATGCCCCTCTGGATCTTGTGGGCTGCAGGGAGCCTTACTTGCATGACAGACACTGACAGGTTGTAATGTGTAAGTAATGTCAAGTTGTAATGACAAAGACACTTCCCAGATATGATGTATTGGTTTATGTCAAATTGTCATTACAAAGGCATCTCAAACAATGTAATCTTTGCATTAAACATTACATAACTGAGCAAATGACACTAAATAACAGTTGTCATAAACATGCATAAAACCTCCATGATGTATGTCATGATTAAGAAGGTGTCATGTGAGTCTTATGCAAGTAAAGTGTTACCATACTCACTTATTTAAATGAGTGACAACACACAACATAAATAACTAGATGGTAAGTATTGACTATGTAACATGAGCTATTTGTAATTAAGAAAAACTGTCAGGGAGGTGGTCTCTAATTCACAAATGTCACTCAATGGTGAAATAATTTCTCACGCAGACTTAATTAAATTTGCTTCCCTGTGAGCTGTGTGTCATACAGCACTACACTATTTACAGCAGACAATTGTTGCTGAAATTTTCCTAATTTGACCACGGGTGGATTTTACAGCATCTTTAAATAGTTTACCATGAATGAGGGACTCCATCTCCTCAGACTTTCTGCATTTAGATCAGCGCTTTTTTGATTTGCCTTTTGTCTGAGTGAATTGTTCTGTTATTGTCAAAAGAGCTTAGTATCTGTCTGTAAATCTCAAATGGGTCGGGCTGCTCTCTTTTCTTATTCTCAGATTGAAAGCCTGTCCCTTGCTGATCATGTGGTATGTGGCATGGGATAGACTCTCCTTCTCTTTGAGTCGACTGCGATTCTCTTTAGAAAGCGGACAAGCACCCAACCAAATCTCATCTCACCAGAACACTTGTCTTCACGGCTCTGACCACAACCTGAACCAATAATCACGCGACAGACTATCGGATGGACCAAACAGCCAGCCAGCCGCCCGACCGCCCTCTCTCAGTGCCTTACTGAACCAGTGGCAAAACATCAAATCATGCAGATCATCTCACCAAAGTCCTGGAGATGTCCTGCTGGGTGCTGGATCTAAAACCATACTTCAATTTATTCTTATTTTGAGAGGGAAAGACTGAAAAGGAGGGAGAGAGAGATAAGAGGTTTGATTCGGCTGATCTCATGATCAGTGCTGACAGTGTTTAATGAGTAACAGTCAGCTTGTCTCCATGACAACTCTCACTAGAAGGAGTGTCTGCAGACAAACATTTTATGCAAATTGTATGACATTTTTGAAGGATTCTGCTTATTCATTTGAAGTTTGTGCTGTGATTCTGTGTCCTCATCAACATAATTGTTATGAATAATGTAAATATTAATTTCAGATACATTATGGCATCAGAGAAATAATGTCAATATTGGTTCCCATTCACAGTTTGCATTTTATTTAGAGTTCTGATCATAGTGTATTTAGGCTGTGTGTGTGTGTGTGTGTGTGTGTGTGTGTGTGTGTGTTTGAGAGAGAGAGAGCGAGAGAGAGAATATTTCTCTCTGTTCTGTACTATTAACCCAACAAGAGTAAGATTCTGAATTTATTTGCCCGAATACTTTATTATAAAAACATAGGAAATAAGTAGTGACAGCACATTCATATAACATCAGCAGCAGCAACAAAATCATAATCAATTTCTGTTTAGATCGGTTATTTTTAAGGTCAGGCATAGGAAACAACGAAATGTTAAATAGTTTGTAATCCATGTTTTAAAAAATACTTTAATAAACTGCGATTGTCACCAACATAAAATATGAACCGATATCTGATGATTAAAAAAAAGAAGAGGAAAAAAAAAACACAGCTCTTTGATTTTATAAATGCTGATAAAGTCTGTTCAAATTTTTGTTTAGATGGTAAAATGCATATTTATTTTGAGGATTTTCTAAAACTGACGTCTGTTTGATTATTAAGTGAACTTGCATGTGCAGTAAGGATGAAAACAGCCTTTCCTCAATAACGCCTCCTCTTCTCACGCCCCGTCCTCTGCTCCCCCTCTCCTCCTCCATTCCCTGTCAATAATTAAAAAAAAATAATAGAAAATTATGAAATGGTCAAGAGACATCCTGAGGAAAACAATAATCTGTTCCTTTGCATGACTGCATCCAAATCTTAAACATTTAAGTATATTTTGTAAATAAAGATTTAAGAGAAAATTCTACTGACTAATGTGTCATTTCAGCACATGTATGTGTTTCCATCTCAAACATTCTCGTTTGTCGTTGACGCTTACATTTTTCAGGTAATTTCAGTGTCAGCTTGCCTTACTTAGAGTTGTCTGTACAGATTTGGTTGGAGGAGGGTAGAAAAACACCTTAAGTCATCTTAATTTTGTCATCTTGTATCACCTCTGACAGCTTCACAGCTGGAGCTCTGCACAGCTGACTGACATGTTCCACTAAACTACCAAAAGACCATGAGTTCATGTCAAAAGCTCCGAATGAAAAGATGATCATATAACAACTCGCTCACAAATAATACTCATCACAAATGCAATACAAGCCACCTGCTGAGCAAATAAGTGCCTGCTGTGCATGTAAATGTTGTACATGCAGCACATCAGCAGCTGACAGTTAAACAGGTACAAAGAGATTAATGGTAAAGTGTTTCACTGCAACTGTTTTTAGACCTTCATAACCAGCGTAGTGCTGCTTGATTCCTCCGAAGGCTTCTCATTAGTGCGGATGGTCACCAGTGGGTTGCTGTTTCGATCCATAAAGTCATCATTGGTCCCTTGAGACCTGCAGAAGGACCGTGTCTGTTTGTACTTGTGGATTAAAGCGCCTGCTTAATTGCTACCACTTAACCTTTAAGCAAGTGTAGATGATGTGGATTGTAACACATGCACAAAAAAGCATAGTCCACTGTGTCTCTTGGTGCTCGTTGCAGCAGTTATGCAAACTGGCCATACGATTTTTATTCAGATAGTAAATGGTGATGCACCCGCCACACCCCTCCAACGCCACAACGCGCTCATTTCCCCATGACTCAGTGGGGTTTTGATTTGCACGCCGCCTGTCTGGTTTGCATGAGACCAGCTTTTGCTGTCTATACTTGTTTACTTATTTATTTATTTATTTTGCTTTGCTGCCGGTTTGTAAGCTCGCTCGTGTCCCTCCGGTTGCTTGGCAACGCGCGTGGCAGTGGGCGCTCCTGACCTTGCGTCCGCGACCGCGTAATGCGCGCGCGCTTAAAATAGACCCGGGGAGATTGACGTTAATTGAAAATAAGAAAAACGCAAGAAGAGCCGAGCGCCGATCGACGGGGGAAAAAAAAGGGGGCATGCTGGATGATGGGAATGATGAGATGTGAGATTATTACCGTGCAAGCTCGGATGCTGAGCGCATCGGCAGGTGAGCCCAAAATGTTCTTATTTATGGCTGATCTGATGCGCTCCGTCGCTTCTCAATATCAAGCAGCGGTGAGAACGAACAATCCCAAGTAATAAGAGCAATTTTCCCATGCAAGGGAATAGAAAAAAAATGTGGGTTGTTATGAAAAAGCGTAAATTGGATTGTGCATGAGCGCATGTGAAACGCGTTGTGATTGAACAATGAACGCTGGTCTAATGAATGCGCCGCAATGCTTGCATTTGGGAAATGGAGACGATAAAAGAAAAGGGAATGCATGTATTTTCCTTCTTTGATTTGATTTGATTTGATTTCAACGCCTTTTTCTTTCTCTGAAAGCTCGCAGTCATAGACTGGTGGAGGAATATCATTCGGATAACCTCAAAGCCTTGGTTTGCGGCTGCATCTGGGCTGTGGGATCTCGTTAATCATAGTCATTAGATGGCCGTAAACAGTCGGCTTTGTAATTCTACTCAATGCCAGACTACATCAACTTAGTGCCATCTGTTTGAAAACAGCTCTCCAGCACCGTTATGTAGCGGCTCTACCGGGCCGTCTGCGAGACCGAGGGACGCTCGGGGGTCGAGGCGTTCTCCGCGTGCGATACCCGCTGACATATTAATCACGGGCGGCGCACCTGTTGGAAAGGTAACGGCAGCGCACGCCGGTCAGAGACCCGTACCGAGTTTAAGTTGTCATGGTGATTTTACCGATCTGTGGGTTCGGTGAGTGAGTACGCGTGTCCAAAGGCGTTGTGTTGTGCGTTTGTAAAACACTGGTATTAGGCGTTTCGAAGGAACACCCTGGGTACATTTCCAGCAGGTATTTGTTATTGTGCACGAAGTGTTTTCCTAATGAAATGCCCCCGCATAGTTTATTATCTGCGCGCCATCCCGCCACTGCACCGTTCCGTCGGAGCTACGGAGGAGGAGGAGGAGGAGGAGG
>JAUMHI010000040.1:3375685-3394914 GCA_032359435.1 Enteromius unitaeniatus | reverse complement strand
CATAGTTTATTATCTGCGCG
Source organism: Enteromius unitaeniatus (assembly GCA_032359435.1). NCBI lineage: Eukaryota > Metazoa > Chordata > Actinopteri > Cypriniformes > Cyprinidae > Enteromius > Enteromius unitaeniatus. Next base: position 3,394,894 of record JAUMHI010000040.1, on the reverse strand, counting down.
CCATCCCGCCACTGCACCGTTCCGTCGGAGCTACGGAGGAGGAGGAGGAGGAGGAGGGACAAGACCATTGGTATTCATCTCTCGTATGGTAGTCTCTTTCACCGTCCCTACCGTGAGTCCGGGGAACACACACGCATACACATGCTCACCCGCTCCTGGTGAATGCAGAAAAGAAGCGGCAGCCAGTACCTTGTATCATTAAACCCGAATAAGAAATAGCACCAGTTTGACATGCATAGAGCCGAATTCTTCAATGAAATGAAAGCTGACTTTATCGTTTCATTTCTCGCATAGATATGTGGGATAAATATCAAGAAACGCATCACTAGCCTGAACGGCTGACCTGATTCAGGCGCTGGAAAATGGGCACTGGAATAAACGGACTCCCAGTATTCTCTCGATGGGCCTCCACGGTTCAGAGTAACTGACCCACATTAGAGGGATGGAGACACCCAATGCTAAAAATCACTTACAGAAATGCAGGAGAAGGTTTGTGCATGCTGCTGGTATTCTACAGGTAGCCGTTCTCTTCAGCACCACGGACAGCACCACAGTAACAGAACAGTCTGGTCCATGATATACTACATGTCTCGTTATAATACACGTATTAATATATCGGATGACTTAAATTATTTAGCATGGTTAAAGATTGAAATATTTATTAATGCTTATTTCTACGCACTCAGAATCAGCATCGTGGAAAATTGAAATATGGATTTAAAGCCTAAGCTTGACTAGAGTTTATTTCTGAAGGTCTGGTGTACCTTAATTCAAAATACTTTCCCGAGTTCAAAAGGTATTGCATAATGGGAATGACCCAGTTAATTGCACAGTGAATGATTGTAATTATTTTACCCTGTAGGTTGCTTTTTGGGGGCGTATTAACGCTGGTGACGACATCTGCATGGCAGCTGGCTTTGGTTAAGTTTTGTTCAGGTTTGTTCCATCCCATTTTGCTTGTTTTTTTGTGTGTTTTTGTGTTGTTTGCAGTTCTAGAGATGAATTTACAGGAAAGGCAATCCCATAAAATAGGTCATATGAGCTAGCACCTGCTCAACGCACCAGCACTGTGTACGAAAGTCGTTTCACACCAGGCAGTAGATATCAAGGATTTTAGGTTCTGTGCTTGAAGTTGTTAATGATATAGCATTTTATAGTGCTTTGAAGCATTTAATGCATTTGTTTAAAGAACACTGTATTTAATGTTCCTGAAATCTATGTGTACACACACACAAACATATACATCTATATATATATATATTATTCACATCCAAAATAAGTGTTTGTTTATATAATATATGTGTTTGTACTATGTATATTTATGTATTATAATAAGTCACACACATACAGCATATATTTTTAAAAATGTTAACATGCATTTATTTCAATTCAAATAATTTATATATATAATAATTTTTTTCTTGATCATACATGCATGAGTGTGTATTTATATATAAATAATAAACATACACAGTACACAAATATTATGTACACAAAGACTTGGATGTGATTAATTATGATTATTCATTGCATATATATATATATATATAAATCTTGAATATTTTGATGATTATATTTATCATAATGGGTCTCTGAGATAAAAGATCTTAAAAAAAATATTTAAATCTTGATTGAATTATTTAATTTGTTTACATCTCAGGCTGTAAATGTTTTTTACTGAGAAACTGTGTTTTTTTGTCAAAGCCTGTGGAAGGCTTACAGATTTAGTATTTGCATTTTCTGGAAACAGTGCTTCAGGGGCAGTGAGTTAGAAAAAAGGGGATTATTGAGCCTGATGTCATAAAAAATGTTTCATCTTAAGTATCAGCAGAACCGAACGATACATTTAGTGATACGATTTTGGCGCTTTTCACAGATTTAACCTTGGTAATGATTAATACTAATTAATAAACTGTGACCAGGTTTGGCCATCTTTCATTTGAGTTCTGAATTAGTTACCTGTGTAGTACTGCGCATATAATGCTCCATATTTATTTCACACCAGTCTGGCCAATGCAACATGCCTTCAGCAAACACATTTAAAGTTTCAGCCTGGTGCACGGTATCTGCCCTGGATAAATAGGAAGTGCAATTATGCAATGCGCAGTTATGATTTGTTTTACATATTGATTTCATATCATTTTTATTGAATGTTCATGAGATTTCATTATTTGATCCCTCTAAATGGTACAGTGGTGCATCAGTTTAGATTGTCAGACTTCCAGGTCTGATCTTTGGCCAGTTCTTTAAAAAGGATATATATGTGAACCCTTATTTTGTGGTTGGTCCTCATCACTGCAGTGCAGGTTAATGAATGCTGTGGGTTTTAGCCCATCGGCTCTACATGCTGCCATCCCACAGCGTCATGCACGCACATTGATTTCAGATAAAGCAACTGCTCTGTGGCTGAAGTGTTGAATATTGATCCATTTGCACAACATGCATTCAGAACACAAGCATTGCACTATTAGACTTAAGCTCCTCCCCTCAGAAGACATGAGATCCACCTGCTGTTCATATCTGGTCCCTCATGAGATCGAAGCCACAAATCTATGCAAGGGTCCAGGGTTAAAGAGTTTCTGCTTGTCACTTAGTGTATGTGTGAGTGTGATATGAACCGCAAAATGTGTGTCTGCATCTGTAATTGAGTGTCTCTGCTTGCTTTCTCTTCCACATGAGTTCGTCTATACAGTACTGTTCAAAAGTTTGGGGCTGGTAACATTTTAGTCTCATATGTTTTTTTTTGTTTGTTTTTTTTTAAATACAGTGAAGCATAACATTTCACATTTTATCTTAAAATACAATAATATAATATACTTTCTATATGAATTGAAAGTTCAAACAGCAAACAGCATTTGTTGGCATCATAAATGTTGCAAAAATGTCTTTTCTGTCACTTTTGACCTTTTTTTTCTGTATAAAATTATGAATTACATTTAAAATGCTCTAAATGCTCTGGTTTTTCCAGTTTTTACCTTTTTTATTTTTCTTGTACTCATACTCTATATGGAATCTGTTTTCCTCACATTCGCTGCTATTCATCATAATAACTATAATTATGTTCCACATACTCCAATCACATGCTGAATTTACAAGGTGGCAATTTTGAATTTGTACAATGAGAATGTATGTTTTTTTTTTTTGTATGTTTGTAATTGTTTTTAGAAAAACATAAGCATGAAGGTCCAATGGACCTTTCGAATTAGCCACCAATTTGATATAGTGTAAAATAGTTCGATATTGCCATGATAATGTGTTGGTTCCACTGATGTTTGACAACCAGAAAGCCTAAATACATCTTGAATGTGATACCTATTGTTTTATAGTAGTTGTTTTGTTTAGATGGTTTTGCATTCTTTTTATGCCTAAAACATCTGCTTACTTTGCCTCTCCTTAATATAAATGCCACTTGGATTGATATTTATTTCTCTAATGCTATGCTATTCATGCTTTTTTAAATTTGGCATTACGTGTCTCTTTTTAGGTGTCTCTTTTTGAGGAATAATTATTATTATGGTTCATATTCTGACCGAAATGTGTATATGTTTGGTGTTGAGAGGTTCTGGCTCTTACATCCTGTTAGTGTGTATTTCAGGTTTGTGCTGAAAGGATCTGCGTGCTGGAAAATGAACAGCTTCACCTGCTGAAATCATCAACCAACATGGAGCACTTGGTGGAGCACACCTGGCTGCGGAGCTGCCCACTGGATCTGCCTGAGTGTGTGGCGCCTGCTTGTTTTTAAACGCGAGAGTGTGATTGTGTCGAAGCTGTGAGCGTCACTGAGCTACAGACAGAGATTTATCAGTGTGAACGTGTGTGCTGTTCAGAGGGACCATGTGGCACACAGAGTCAGCAACTTACCTGCCGCTTACCCACCTGCTCCGTCGACCTCTGAACTTTGCACTGCGTTGGCTTCTTGTTTGGTTGATGTGGTCAATCTCCATGGCAACTGCACTGACCTACCAGCCCACAGTGAACACAGCACTTGGCAGGCTAAGGGGGATGCGGGTGGCTGTGGCAACCGAGGGTCTGGGCCCTGTGGATCAGTACCTGGGTGTGCCTTACGCCGCCCCACCTGTAGGAGAGAAGCGCTTTATGCCACCCGATGCTCCTTCGGCCTGGTCCGGCGTACGGAACGCCACCCGGTTCCCTCCAGTCTGCCCACAGACTGTTCGTAACGCGGTGCCCGACATCATGATGCCTGTCTGGGCCACTTACAACCTTGACACGGTTGCCACATACCTGCAGGAGCAGAGTGAAGACTGCCTGTACCTTAATATATACGTACCCACACAAAGCGGTGAGTACACCTGCAAAATGCACACACACACATTCATCATTCATATTCCAAAAGTGAATATGCTAAGGGGTTTATACTCACCACTTAAGGGTTTGTACACACTCAGAAATAAAATACAAAGCTGTCACTGGGGCAGTACATTTTTAAAAGGTTTTGGTACCTTAAAGGTACGTATTAGTACTTAAAGTGCAAATTTTTTAACCATTTTTGTACCTTTTGAAAAGGTACCGCCCCGGTGACAGCTTTTGTACCTTTATTTCTGAGAGTGTAAGGAACTATTTTTTCTATTTTAAAAATACAATGACTTGTTTTTAGTCTTTAATTGTTTTTGGAATATCCAGTTATGTTTATATACAGTTCATGTAACTTAACGATCACCAATTCAATTCCTATGTTGCATTTCAGATCTTTTTATTACATAATATTGATTTAAAAATGTTTATATAAGTTAGTATATATTGTATTTGTTTTTTAGGCTAGAGTTTCTTTAAAATATCCCCTTGCACATGTAAAAGAAAAATCAAACAATGTTTTGTTAGTAACTTGCTAAAATGCTACAATAAGGGCTTGTTTTTTATGCATAACAAAAGCAACACAAACTAGCAGTTCTCAACATATTTTTACAGCACCTTAGTTAATTTCCGTGATGGGAATAACGGCGTTTAATATTGGAAGCATCCAAGTTTGCCATTTTTTTTTTGTAACGCAATAGTTACTTTCCCTGGTAATTAGTTACTTTTATAAGGCTGTAACTCAGTTACTAACTCTATTTATGATAAGTAACTAGTAACTATAACTTACTTAAATTACTTTTTTAAAGTAATGTGCCCAACACTGTTTATATTAGGATTTTTGATAAATATACATTTCTTTATTTTTTATTTTAAATACAGCGCTGTTGTACCAATGTAAGTCTTTACTGTCACTTTTGATTTTGACATGCTAGTCTTGCTTGACTGTAGTTTACCTAAATCAATAGTAGTTTGAAACTTGGCAGGCTTCAGTTTCAAATCTTATTCAACACCGCAACAAACATGATGCACCAAGAATTTTGGTTATAATGTTTGATGTCAAATATAAAATTAAATATATTCCACTGAAGCTCTGTAAACACTAAAGTCCCCCGCACATCCTCTCAGTTCCCGTGTTTCTCAGCTTTTCTAAGCAACATCAGAAGCTTCTCTGAAGTCAAGTTCAGTGCCCATGGCCAGATTCAGCTGTGTGCTTTCCTTGCAGTCTTTAAGTTGAAGAAGCATGCGTGTCCACCGGAGTGAACATTGAGAGCACTGTTTTGGCCTCATTTAAAGGAAATAGTGAACTTGTCCTGGTAAAATGTTGAAAGCTTTATTATTGCAGGGTTCAGAGTGGGAAAGCAAACCCCTGTCGGTGTCACACAGTAATTTAGAGAAGAGTCCACTGAGCTTTTATGTACCCTGCTCTTACGCACAATACCCAACACACACAAACACTCCCACATGTTTCTTTGCGGTCTACTTTTTGCTCTTCTAATTTATCATCCCTCTCTCTCTAGGTGCAAAGAGAACGGGTGACATGTCAGCTGACACAGAGCGTTCGGAGGATGATGGTATGTCCTGTTTTCATCATTCTTTCAGATGAATTCATTTTTAATGCTTTTCCTGTTCATTTTTTATCCCGTCGTGGTTAATGCAAGAGAGAATCCTCTGGATGATATTTACACAATGTTGCATCATTGTCAGGATGATTTTATAAGGTGGCCCAGTGTGCATCTTAGGGTGGTTTTAGATGGTTTCCTAGATATCAGTAAATGTACAGTTATTTTATATGCCCTATATATAGTATTTCAAATGCAGTCCCATTAAGACGCTTTTTATTTTTAAAATGTAAGTAAGTAATTCAAGCTTAGAATCCTTTGCAAAGCCATCTGATGAAAAGACATTATTCACTTGCCTACCCTGTTATTTGGGAACGTTGCATTTGAAGACAACACTTCACCATGAGATGACTATAATCATTATAATAAATGAAATTGAGTAATTTAAAGGAAGTCTCAGAGGCAGTTCTTGGCTGGGTACGTTGTTATTTTTAGTCACTTGTGTTCTGAATGATGAGGAGTTAAATAGATTATTTAAAGCTGAAGTCTGTCAGTGGTGCAGAAGATCTCTGTGGAGATTTTGAACAGCTGTGAAAAACACTTCAGAACACAGAGAGCCTCATGTTTTTTTTGTGCACTTCTGCATGTGTTTGTGTGTGAATGCAGGGCTAAGGGATTCTCGAGATGACCCACGTCCTGTGATGCTGTTTATTCACGGTGGCTCGTACATGGAGGGCACGGGGAACATTATGGACGGTAGTGTGCTGGCCAGCTACGGCAATGTCATCGTCATAACCCTCAACTACAGGGTGGGGATATTAGGTACGTGCCATACATTAAAAAAGCTTCTCTACAATGAAATTTTGTTTAACAAGCTTAAATGTAAGAGATTTATGAATATTAACAAGTAGAGCATTTTTCTGTTTTGGAGGAAAGATCATCGCACAAGGAAAGATACTGTGACTCCAAATGCAACATGTCAGCCATTATAAAAGCATCCAAGTCTTTAGAAGACCTCAATAATGTTTTATAAATGCTTTGGGGAGCAGATCTGTCCATTACAGCCACATTCAGAGAGAGTGCTGTTAGTGCGCTGCTATTCTAAAGAGCTCTGATTCTGTTTAATCTCAGTGACTACAGCATCAAAACAACGCAGCGCTCCTACTCGAATGTTATCAGACGAAATCACCTACGATGAAAGAAAGAGAGAGGAACTGAGAAATGCTTTCGTCTTTAGGAATGAAGAAGCTCTAAAAAACAGCAAAGCTAAACTCGTCATTTCTGAAAGAGAACAAGCTGCATCTCCATCACTGATGGCTTGTCAGTTGCAATATAACCACTGAATGAAATAAATGTACTGTATGTTTGAAGTGCTCAAAAATGGTTAACAATATGGTTAAATAGACTCATCAAAGCTATTTTGTGCAGCTGTTGCGCAAATATGTTCTACGATTTACAAGTGTCTTGTTTTGGCTGGTTAGTATGGCCCAGCTAGCCCCTGCTGATACATTTTAAACCTTCACAGAGAGCGTATTTTTCTGTTAAATAGGCCAGTTAAATTTGACAGCATTTGCTCTGATTTCTACATTTATCTGAAATAAATCATAAGACGGGCTGAATAAAACGCATATTTCTTTTCTGACAGCAGGTGGCGCTGATAGAACAGCAGAAATACAGCAGTTTGCATAGTTGCCTCTAGAGATCCATATGCTCACTTCATAATAAAACCAAATGACTGCCACTGAAATAAAGAGAATTTGTAATGAGCAGCTTTCTTTTGCCATAAACTCACTTGCAGCTGCAGTATTTTCCTGAGATTTCCAGCCATTTTCATGAAGTTGTAAGGCTGTATTTACTTCAGGCTAAAAAAATGATTACAAAAAAAAAAAAAAAGATTCCTCATGAGTGGTTTTGTTTCTTTAAAGTGCAGTTAATTCTTCCTATTTTCAACTACAGATGTTCTTGAAAGTTTCACTCTCAAGACAGAATAATTTTGTCAAATCTTTTTGCCCTGTGTCTTTCTCTCAGGGTTTTTAAGCACAGGTGACCAGGCCGCTAAAGGGAATTATGGTCTCTTGGATCAGATTCAAGCTCTTCGCTGGATCAACAAGAATATTGGTTATTTTGGCGGTGATCCGGGTCGCGTGACCGTGTTTGGCTCAGGAATCGGAGCGTCCTGCGTCAGTTTGCTCACTCTTTCACATCATTCTGAAGGTTAGAAATCACACACCTCAAATAAGATAAACGTTTAATTCGCCATATAAACATATGATGTCACAGATGCGGCGGTGTTCTCTTCAGTGCTGTTCAGAGCATTAATATTCAGATCATGAAATGTGTTGAAACAGAGGGACGTGACACTTTGATAAAACCGCACTGAAAATATTAATTATGCATACATGATGAATGAATTGTTTGGAAATAAAATGAAAAAAATGCTTGCTGGGGATCGAGTCATTTTCTATAATTACACTTATTTAATTATACCCTATATAATGCCTTATGGTAGTAAATTAAAGGTGTTTCTCTGTAAGGCAAGTACAGTGTATTTTTGCAGTCCGTAACTGCTGAGACAGCTGCCTCTGCAACCATGACCACTGTCACATCCCAGTTTCCGTTACCACGGTAATCTCTGCTGTAACCATGGTAACTCGTCTCTTGCCTCATCAGCCTTATCCCTCTGTTGTGGGCCTTGAGTGTGTGTAGGTGTGTCTGTCACTGCAAGGCGTGTGTGCAAAGTGTGTTTCAAAGAGATCAGAGCCAATCACACACACACCTGCAGGGATATTGATCCTACATCATCGTTTTGCTTTAAAGTACAGTATTGAAAACATCTCTTTCCCTTTGTCTCACTGTTTGGTGTTTCTCCTTCTTCGTGTCAGTTTTTAACATTTGCAGCTGGTCTCTTTACATAATATCCATATGCTAGTTTTATGATCTGATCCATTTTATCCATGTATTTGCTGGTACATGTATTTCTGAAAACTGATTTTGTGCATGGCATAAAATTTTATAGCTCTTTCTAACCGAATGCATTTACACCCAGAATAAAACCCAGGCGCACTTATTTAAATTGTAAGATTCTAGGTGGTTGTGCATTGTACCACCACCACAACTGCTATCCATTTCCCAGAAAACCTGTTTCTTATGGCAAACCACGGCTCTGGTTTCGTCCAAATTGACTGTCGCTATCAATTTTTGCAATTGCTACTCCAGCAGGGAGCATCTCTAAAACATTCCTTTTTTGTCTGGACTGCAGAACCAGGTCATCCTTGTTGGGCAGACATTTGATTTCAGTGTGTATAGAGTGAGGTCAGGGGTGATGGACTGCACCACCATGGTTGTTGTATCATTTATGTAGATGTTCAAAATGATTGGACTCAAGCTACATCCTCTTCCTGAAGCCTCAGATTCTCTTTCCCCTCCTCCTCTTTTTAGCTGTGCTTTCTGGAATAGGCTGATACAAAGTCATTAGGATTTAAGCTCTCTTTAAATTATTCTCACTGTTCCAGGCAGAGTGAGATGTACAGTATGACTTGAAACAATTAAAAATCAATTTTGCTGTTCACTAGAAAAGCTCTGAAATCTACATATTGATGTGGATTCGTTTTCTTTGTATATGACAGATTGTTGGATTGTTGGAAAACAATATTTTCTACATGACAGCAATAGAGGAAATTCAGTTTCCAGTGTGCAACGATTAAACATCAGGCTCTAAATGTATTTTTTACACACACACATATATATATGTGGTATTATCAATTATATATGGGTAATTGACGTATGAACGTGTCCTTTGTTGTGACATAAAAACATTTTTAAAAGATCAGCTCAGACATTTAAGATAAACCTCTCTCATGCTATTTGTAACTGTAAGAATGAGGATATATTTTTGACATGCTGTTTGTATGTTGTTTTTTTCTACCATAGGAAACAGTCCAATTTTTATTTGTCAACAATCCATATATATATATATATATATATATATATGTGTGTATGTGTGTGTGTTTGGGTCATTGGCAAAAAAGATGAAAACCCCTAGTCTAGGGCTTTTTTTTGTTTGATAACAGCTGACAATAGAGTTTCACCCCCTGAAGTTCATGAAAAATTCAGCTCCCATCTGGTGGGTGATGGGCATGTTTTACACCCAGTCGGGCATCCCAGTAGGATGTAGCTGTTGAAGTTGTTATTCCACTGTTTCCTTGTAATTTGCATGAGTCAGAGTTGCTTGTGCTGGTTATGGAAGCGTTGTCTTGGTGGAAATTATATGACAGAACTGAATGGAAATGCACTAAAGGGCGCAAATTGTCCCCTTATTACAAGTTAAGTAATAAGTCTTAGGTGTCCTGAAAATGTGTCTGTAAAATTTCAGCCCCACAGATTGTTTATTATATAATTTTGAAAATGTTTGAGTGAAAGCATTTTTATGTATCTTTAAATGCAATTGAGCTGCTACTCCCCGCCCCCTTTCACAGAATAGGTCTTCCTTTGCAGCACGTACTTCACGTTTCCATCCAAAGATTTTATGCACTTATCTGGAATATTGCATAAAACATTTGCAAATAAAGCACCGTTTCCATCCAGTGAGTCAAAGAGAAAAAAAATGGCCTGATAAACTAGAACTAAATATAACTAAGAAAAGCAGGAGAAGCCACTGAATATAATAGTTTTGATAGCCTATATGATGAATGACTTGATAAACCAGTGCGGTTAATGCTTTGGGAGTTGAATGTAAGCTATTATGGAATACAGTCGTGTAAGAAATTTAAACAGACACTTTGATGACAGACTTTGCACAGGCATTTCATAACGGCCAAATCAGATGCTGACCATTCAGCTTGTTAGTCAAGTTTTCCCCCCAAAGTGCAAAAAAAAGTTGATGCGTATGGTCGAGTTTATTCTGTAAATGTGTTTCCATCATAATGTATGCACTTTTTTTATCGGATAATTTTTTTTAATGCACATTTAGAGAATTTATGCGCATCTTGACGTATTCATCCAAAAATAGATAGATGAGTAGACGGAAGCATAGCTTGATACTCTGCTAAAGTAATGTGTTTGGTTTTAATTGTCATTTCTATCACGCTGAAATCTTGCGTTTTAAACCATATCAGCTCAGACATTTACACATGCACAGAAACAGCTTTCACACAGAATGTGAGTACTAAACTACGTTCTTCTTCCTGTCTTATTGTGCTTAAACTGTCAAATACGCAAGTTTACTGGATGTTAAAAACACTTAAAGGAATAAGTCACCCGAAAATGAAAATTCTGTCATCATTTACTCACCCTAAAGTAGCTGTTCTGCCGAGCAAGCTATTGTAAAAAAAGTTTGGAACTAGGCTGTTTTGGTGACCATTGACTTCCATAATATGAAAAACAAAAATACTATGGAAGTTAATGGTGACCCAAAACAGGCTGGTTACAACATTTTTTCAGAATATCTTCCTTTGTGTTTCGCAGAACAAAGACATTCATGCAGGTTTGGAACTACTTGAGGGTGAGTAAATGATGACAGAATTTTCATTTTTGGTTGAACTATTCCTTTAAGCCGGTTTTGTCTGTTAAGTTGAACAGCTGGGAAAGAAATCACATGTTTATATTAGATCTGTGCATTAAGTGACAGCAGCGTAATATACAATACCTATACTGCTGCCTGCACTCTTAGTATAACCCAAACAATGAAATAAAAACAGAAAATCACTCACCGCTCTGAACTTCTATAGCTTTAATAAGAAGACATTTCTTACATGAATGCTGCTTTTAAACGCTGTAAAAGGGAACTTTGCATAATAGGTACCCTTTAATCCTACAATCAAGGTCGGTGGAACTTGTTTACACGACTTCCATACAATGCCACCATAGAGTAATGACATGAGTTCGTTACAGCAACAATCCTGCTGGAGCAATCTGTGTGTAGAAGTGTCTTGCTCAAGGCCACAATGGTGATGATTCATGATTCGTGCTTTGCAGAGAACATCTGATGATATTGGTGGTGATGATATTGTATTCTAGGCCTATTAGATTTGGGATTAGTGTCTCTGTAGACATTGTCGCTGCCAGATATCTGTATTGAATGCCTGAGGGGTGATAGTTGAATGTGAAGTATTAAATGATAAAAAAAAAAATGCTCAGCATCGACCAGATGGGAGTTGAATATCATGGGTTGAACCTCAAGCCCGCTGATCTTATTTTATCAAACTGAACACAAAACTGTTAATTGAATAGTTTTTCTTTGACAAAATTCTAATTAAAAAAAATGCCAGCATAAAAGCAAAGATGCCCCTGGAGAGCAAGTGCCCCTTAATAAACAGATTGTTCCTCAGGTGTAAGAAGAAATTATCTGTCCAACATGTTCTCATCACTAAAAGCATCTCTTTTAAAAATTGAGAATGGAGTGGCTGGAAAATATATATAATGATTTGGCTCAGGGTTGTGAGGGTCATACAGGGAAGACATTAGTGAGTCCATGATGTGGATGGACCCTTCTTTCATGACAGGTGAAGATACTGCAACTCTGTCCTTTGAGGAATACAATACTGATTTAATTGCTGATCTGAAACATTGGCATGGCGATTTCTGTTTTATTTTCTTCTGATGTTCTGTGTTCTCTCTCTAGGTTTGTTTCACAGAGCAATCATTCAGAGTGGCTCGGCACTGTCCAGTTGGTCAGTGAACTATCAGCCTGTGAAATACACACGTCTCCTTGCAGAGCGCGTTGGCTGTAATGTCCTTGACACACAAGTAAGATGTTTCTTGGCATTTTATGAGTATTGTGAGTTATTAAAGAAACAATGCAGTTTGTGGGTATTTTGTGTATAACCTTGTCAAGTAAGATGCACATAAAAGTCATAAGAACCATACAGCCCCTGTGACACTAGACTATGTGAAATTTCTTTGGACATTGCAACAAACAGAATCACAAATTACAGTAAATACACTTAAAATGAGAACATACTGTTCAGAAAGAAGTTTTTGAATGAAGTCTCTAAGGCTCATCTTTATTTGACCAAACACAGGTAAAACAGTAATTTTAAAATAAGGGTTTCTTTATTGTAATATATTTGTATATGTAATTTATTCCTACGATCAAAAGAGACATTTATGTTTTGTAACATTATAAGTGTCGCTTTTGATATATAATGCATTTTTGCCAGATAAAAGCATTAATTTATTTAAAAAGTCTTCTTTAATCTTCGATTGGTTGAATTTCCTTGCAGGTCAGAGTTGACAAAACTTAAAGTGCCACCATTATGGGCTATAAAAGGATCATATTTCTTATAAAACTGTATGCCTTTATTTTACCCTATGTTTTTTACGACTCCCAAACAATTCAACTATCAATTTTTCCAAATCCCTCCATTGATTGGTCGATTTCATTCAGTTCTTAACGCTCCAAAAGCGTTGATTCAGAGTTGACTGTTTCTTTTGAGAGACAGTAACTTTATTGTTGGTGCTTTTTTAGATCTAAAACTTTACAGGATGTTTTCATTCCCTTAAAGCTGTGTTACACACTGCATGAAAGGTCATTTTAAAAATCCATAATAGGGGCACTTTCACATGAAGCTGAATGCAAAAGTTCTCTGTATGTGCCTGTGTTTGCAGAGATATGAATTTCTGTGCAAATTTAGTGCATTTTTAATTTCTCACACCCGCTCAGGAAAAGGTTAAGGCATTGTTTTTGCTTCCCACTGTTTTATTTTTAAATTATCCGTCTACCTGTTTATGACTAGCAGTTTTTACCAGTGTAACCATGGAGACAGATGTAATTATTGCGTGTGTGTGCGTGTTTTATGCAGGATCTGGTCCTCTGCATGCAGAAGCGTAGCTACAGGGAGCTAGTGGAGCAGGAAATTCAGCCAGCACGCTTTCATGTGGCCTTTGGCCCTGTCATTGATGGTGACCTCATCCCTGATGACCCTGAAGTGCTCATGGAGCAGGGCGAGTTCCTTAACTATGACATCATGTTGGGTGTTAACCAAGGGGAGGGATTCCGCTTTGTAGAGGGCGTGGTGGAACCAGAAGAGGGCGGGGTTTCTGGCTCTGATTTTGACTTCACGGTATCCGATTTTGTGGACGGCCTCTACGGTTACCCAGAAGGGAAGGACACTCTCAGAGAAACCATTAAGTTCATGTACACAGACTGGGCCGATCGAGATAATCCTGAAACCCGTCGTAAAACCCTCGTGGCCATGTTTACGGATCACCAGTGGGTGGAGCCAGCTGTGGTGACGGCTGACCTGCATGCACGTTACGGTTCTCCGACCTTCTTCTATGCATTCTACCATCACTGCCAGAGCCCCATGAAACCTCCATGGGCGGACTCCGCACACGGCGATGAGCTGCCCTATGTGTTTGGCATTCCTCTTATTGGTCCGACGGAACTCTTCCCCTGCAACTTCTCCCGCAATGATATCATGCTGAGTGCCGTCGTCATGACCTACTGGACCAACTTTGCAAAGACAGGGTAAATTAGAACACCTTCTATAAAGAGCGCAAGCAATACATTTTTGCAAATCAATATGCAAAACAGCAACACATAATAATGCATTTTGTCGCAATTCAAGTAGTTCCTATCCTGCCCAACTTCCATTTAAGTATAAAACAGGTGTAACTGGTAAATTAGTGAACTGTCTCTTTGACCTTGAACTTGGTCATAGAGAGTAAAGCAGAAATGGGGAGGAGCAGTGATTTAAGTACATTTCAAGGGAAAACAGGGCATCAACATTTAACTGAATGAAAGAGTGCCCTCTGCTGGAAATAAAGAGGCATTATAATCAGTGCACCTGTAGATGACCTCCTTGTAGGCATAAATGCAAATACATTGACTCAAAGCATGGGAAGGTTTTCAAATTGATATTCACATTTTATATGTATTCATGAATCTTTTATATGTTTGATAATACTGTTCAAAAATAAGTCTCTTAGCTTTTAGGCTGCATTTATCTGATCAAAAAATACAGTAAAAACTAATAGTGAGGAAAAATGTTTTAACTATTCTTTTTCCCTGTGTTTTTTTTTTTGCCATTATTCCAGTCTTCCAATCATTCTGATACGTAGATTTGATGCTCAAGAAAGGATTAATTGCTTAAAATTTCTGAGGAAGTCATGATAAATTTTTCCAGGATGCTTTGATTAATAAAAGTTCAAAAGAGCAGCATTTACTTGAATTATAAATCTTTAGTAACACAATAAATGTCTTCACTGTCAATCAATTTAATGCATCCTAGCTGATTATTATAAACATTTATTTACGTTTTATCTGAGCCTTAGCTATAGAACAGTAGTGTACAGTTTGACAGACTTTGATCAGCTTAAATGTTCATTTTGCATTTAAATGCCATTTCTGAAATTGAAATAATTAATATGGCATGGAGGAATATAAATAATTATGCAAATTTACAAAAACATTTAACTGTTTACAAAGTTCAGATGCAATTAATTAACTAATTGTGTGTGTGTGTGTGTGTGTGTGTGTATGTGTGTCTAAATGTTTTTTTAGGGATCCAAACAAGCCAGTTCCTCAGGACACTAAGTTCATCCACACCAAGGCAAACCGTTTTGAAGAAGTGACATGGGCCAAGTACAGTCCTCATGACCAGCTATATCTGCATATTGGGCTGAAGCCTCGTGTTCGGGATCATTATCGAGCTACTAAAGTGGCCTTCTGGAAGCATCTCGTACCTCACTTGTACAACCTACATGACATGTTCCACTACACATCCACCACCACACGGGTCCCACCTCTTCTGACCACACACAGTTCCCACAGTGCCACACCTCGCCCGGGGGGCAACAAGGCTCGTACCCCTGGTAAACAGCCCCCCCAGTCTACGGCACGCAGTGGGCCACTGGTCATCGCCAACCCACGCGATTACTCCACAGAGCTAAGTGTGACGATCGCCGTCGGAGCTTCGCTTCTCTTTCTCAACGTCCTGGCCTTTGCTGCGCTCTACTACCGCAAGGACAAACGCAGCCGTCAGGACACGCCCCCTCAGTCCGCCCCCCAGCGCCAGACCCCGCCCAATGACCTCAGCTACACCCCCACCTCCATCTCAGGAGGTAACCAGGAGGAGGGTTCTCTGTGTGACCCTCTCCGTCTGACCCCGGCATCTTCTCCTCGGGATTACGCCCTCACGCTCCGTCGCTCACCGGATGACATCCCACTCATGACGCCAAGTTCTGTCGCGATGACACCAAATAGCGGCACTATGACACCCAACACGGTCACCTTGACGCCCAATAGTGTTACAATGACGCCTAACACCATTACTATGTCGCCCAATTCTTTGATGGGGTATCCCAGCATGCACCCTTACAACACATTCACGCACGGATATAACTCCACCAGCCTGCCTCACCCACACTCTACAACACGCGTATAACATGCAACAGAAGCTCCACACGCCGACACGCAACACTCACTTCCCACGAATCCTTATTACTGTAAACCAGATGAAACCGGTGCAAACTGTTCACCACTATTCAAAAGCATAACAGCAGGTGAACCCAATACATAACATGAGCACAATCACCTAGAATAAATCAGTGTAAACCAGAAGGAAGTGTCACCGCAGCACACAGTTCGGCTCAGTATGAACGCACTGCTTCATACGTCTGACTTTCATGTTAAATGAGCAATTAAGAAAGGTCTCTGTGGAACAAGATGGAAAAAGGAGCAGTTGTAGTACCGCTGCCACCTCTAGGTGGTGCAGCAAGACTCTTAAAGAGCCCGCAGGTGGTTTGATCCGCAAGAACAGTAGGGGGCGCTGGAGTCCCATCAGTGGTTCACCATTACGAACCAACCAAGCACTTATTCTAAGATATGTAATAATAATAACCTGTAATAACAAACATATTATTAATGGCTATTGTACAGTATAACATATATTAACGTCAATGTACAGACAGCTTTTTTGAATGTGTCAGAAAAAAAATTATTTCTAATCGTTTTTAAGATCAGATTATATCCATAGCAAGGAAGGTCATTTGAAGCCTGATTGATTTTGAATCCTGATCTTTTTTCTTTCTTTATAATCACAAAAGTTCTATTTTATACCACATCTCTCTCTATCTTTCTCTGTCTATCTTTCTTTCTTTCTTTTCCCCCTTTTTCACTCTGTGAACGAGTGCGTGGTGCATTTTACTTTTTGGTATACTCTATTCATTTAGTTGTAGATTACACAAACGGATCACATTTTAAAAGAGTGGAATGCGTGCGAAGATTATTCATGAGCGCGAGAGAGCGGATGTGTACAATTTTCAAGTTAAGCATCTTTAAATAATTTGTGTCTTGCTAAATGTTATCATTTTGTGAAAACGCTTTTCGATCATTTTAAATCTGTATTGTATCTGAGTTTGTTCGATATGTTTTGTGAAGATGTTCGAACTTGATTTGAATGCATTGCGTTTATTCCTTCTGTATTTATCAGTGATATGACATCACTCATGCTGTGATATTACATCACTCGCGCCGTGATAGGAAATACAGGCTTTGCTGAGAACTTACGATGTTAATCTTTTCTATAAATCATGAATGTGGTGATTTGTACCGAACACGGGCTTTCTCCGATGAAGGTCGTTCTAAAATATTGTGTTTACTATGGAGCTGCACAGAGTTTGCACAGGGGATATGGTCGTGTAATCATGGTGTCACATCCTGCCAGATGGTTAGATTCTCCATGTTACCCATGCTAACCACCCCTGCCATGATTTTTGTGCCAAATTTGCGATACAGTTTCCTTGGTAACCAGCAGAAAGTTTGTCTGTTAATGTGTTTGTGTGAAAGTTCAACAGCTTTATAAAAGAATTTGCGGTATTTACAACCATTTGAGTTCATCTGGACTTTGAAGAGGAAACACGTTGGCAAATGAACGAGAGCAGAAGCGTGTTTCTGCTGGACGAGGGTGACCTGTATGCTCAGGTCTGTCGGTACAGCGGCTTGCAGAAGTCTGTTCTTTTATACTCTCTGTACATTTCTGCCTCAAATTTGCAGTAAATATTGAGTTTGCCTAAAATCCCTGCTTCTCGTTTATCAAGATTGATTTGGAGTCTGCAAACTTAAATTTTTGAGAGAAGTTTTTGAGTTACCTTTAAGCAGCGCGTTCAAGGTACATTGTGTCAGTTTGTGTGTTTCCTGGCAGCTGAATCTGAGA
The DNA here is from genome assembly GCA_032359435.1 of Enteromius unitaeniatus. NCBI lineage: Eukaryota > Metazoa > Chordata > Actinopteri > Cypriniformes > Cyprinidae > Enteromius > Enteromius unitaeniatus. The sequence continues at coordinate 3,376,866 of JAUMHI010000040.1, read as the reverse complement.
AAATCTAAGAGCTACAGGACACATTTAAATAGGTCAATAAAATATTTGTATGGGGATATTTCACACAAAATTAAAAATCTATTAGCCTCTCTTCTTACCCTTGGGCTTCTTTTTTCCAAACAACTGTGTTCTATTCCAAGGTTTAACTGCACTTTTAAAATAAATTTTGAAAAATGTCTATTTGAAATGTTCATCTCATCGTCTGACATCAACAGATTTGCGTGAGAATTAGCTTTAGAGTTGCAGTTGATGCAAACTCTCAGTGAGATTTCTTCTCTAATACAACAAAGGCAGTGAAAAAATTACATCAATGTGTATTTAATGTACTAAAACCGCACTGCAAAAATAATTTTCTTAGTATTTTGTCTTGTTTTTCAGTGATAAACAATATCTAAAAAAAATCAAGATAAATCAAGATATTTAAGAAGCAAAAAATACATGTATATTTCAGAAAAAATATAAAAATTAATTACTTAGATAAGAAAAATAGAACTTGTTCATTCATAAAAGAAGACTTAAAAACTAAGTTTGCTCTTCAATTATGCGTATCATCATTTTTAGAATGTAGATATTTATATTGGGAAAAGACTGAGTAAAATCTTTGTTATTTTTTAAGGAACACACAAAAATATTTTTGATTTATTTCAAACCTTCACACCACACATTAGCACTATTGTGTTCATCACTGTAATAGTATTGTGTGTACAAGAGACAGAGAATTTGTGAGTATTGTGTGTGTGTTACAGAAAGAGTGAATTGTCTGTGTTTCTATTTCTGACACAACTGTACTATTGTATTGAATGTCCCAATCTGACTCTAAAGTCACAGCTCACTCGCTGTGCTTCAAAATCTGTGTGGGTGTGTGTGTGTGTGTGTGTACTTGTACTACTGTCTTTGTGAGAACCAGTTTGAGGTTTAAAGGGTTGTTTTAGGGTTAAGGGTTGTTTAAGTGTGAAGTTTTAGCGTCACGGTTATAATTAATTTAGCATTAGGTTTAGGTTAAAATTAGGGTTAGGCGCTTAGTTGAAAGTTAAGGTTTAGGCAAGGGGCTAAAATAGCATTTTGTCAATAAATGTCTTCACAAAGACAGCTGTACAGCAATGAGTGTGTGTGTGCGGGTTTATGTGGTTTATGAGGACACAAATTTGTATAATGACATGGGTATGACATAGGTATTACAA
>JAUMHI010000040.1:3340402-3375585 GCA_032359435.1 Enteromius unitaeniatus | reverse complement strand
CACAGTTTCCTGTAAGGGGTAGGTTTAGGTGTAGGGTCAGTGTAGGGCAATACCACATGCAGTTTGTACAGTATAAACTCCATTACACTTATGGAGAGTCCCCATAAATCACAAAAACCAACGTGTGTGTGTGTGTGTGTGTGTGTGTGTGTGTGTGTGAATAATCATGGTTTGGGAACAAATTCGTACCCAGAAGTGAGCTACAGTAAATCTGACAAAAAACAATTTGTAAAAACAGTATTAAAATAAAGAACCTTTTTATTCTGAAAAACAGAATGTTTTCTGTTAGACTTGTATTATTTATAATATTTATAAAAGCTAAAAGTCCAACAGTTGTACTATTTATAACATGCTGTATCCAGAAAGTCAAAGGAATGTCCACATTTATATAGCTTAGTAAACGTGTTTGTATAAAAATGTTTATGTAGAAAAACTCAGAAGCCCATGTGCATGCTAATAGCATTTATACACAAACATTTTGACCAGTGTGTTCATCTTTATAATGAACATTTAGGGTTCATTGCACTGAAACACACACAAACACACTTACTATTTATTTATCATGGCAGTGAAAGAGGGGAGCTGTGTCTTTAAGATCTGCCCCTATGTGTGTGTGTTTGTGAGAGAGAGCAGAGGGGTTTGTTTATTGTTCCAGGGACAAAAGCGTGAGTGAGAATCATAAAAGCATCGAAGGAGATTAAACTGCACGGCACATCAGAGAGACAGAGAGCGATACGCACACACATACTCACATGGGTAAGTCTACCTGAACTCACCTGAACCCATTTTAACCACTGCTATGATGTTCATTATTTACATATTTATGGACAGAATTTTTATTGACTGGTGTGTCAGTGATTTGCATGTGATACAAGTTGTTAGATAAATGTATACAAGAATTTTTTTATAATTCTTTGTATGATGTGTTTAAGATGCCATCTGGTTGGTCAGAAGCTTAGAAGCATCACTTCTGCATTTGTGATGGATATGCATTTATTGGTTCCTTATTAATTAAAAGATTGTTTTGATTGATTAACCAGCTGGCTCCGGTTTTGATTGGCTAAGACAGTTGCTACGACGCCTCAGAGGTGTGGATGAGAAGACCAGTAACCTCAGGAGACTCCAGGAGGTCACATCAGGTCTTTAGGTCAAATATTCTCTGAAGAGACACTAGTACGGCACAGTGCCAGTTTGAAATGGAAAAACACTTAATGTAGTTGCATTAGGGATTCATATGTATGTTTGCAATAAATTGTTTCTCTTTTCATTTGGATAACAACTTATCAGCCCTTTGCAGAATCACATCTTCTGTTTGAACTGTAACAGCATATTTTCTCATTTGTGACCCTGGACCACAAAACCAGTCTTAAGTTGCTGGGGTATATTCGAAGCAATAGCCAAAAATACATTGTATGGGTGAAAAGTACTGCTTTTTCTTTTTTGCCAAAAATCCTTAGGATAGTAAGTAAAGATCATGTTCAGTGAAGGTATTTAGTCAATTTCTTACCGAAAATGTATTAAAACCTAATTTTTTGATTAGTAATATGCATTGATAAGATCTTCATTTGGGCAACTTTAAACGTGATTTTCTCAGCATTTAGATTTTTCTGTACCCTCAGATTCCAGATTTTCATATCTCGGTCAAATATTGCCCTATCCATCCAAATCATACATCAATGGGAATCTTATTTATTCAGCTTTCAGATCATGTATAAATCTCAATTTCAGAAAATTAACACTTACAACTGGTTTTGTTGTCCAGGCTCACATTTCTGTTCAAAACTAGGTATGGCTCAATCAGAAATGTCATTTATCATGTTATTTTTATACTCTCATGTTGTTTCAAACCTGCATGAGCTTGCTTTTTCTGCAAAACATGAAGAAAAACTGGTGTCCGAATAATGGATGACACTGAATTTCATTAAACAGACCAAAAAAAAGGAGTATCTCCTTTTGTGTTCCACCCATCAAAGTAAGCCAAATAGATTTGGAACAACACAAGGGTGAGTAAATGATGACAGCATGTACATTTTTGAATGAACTATCCCTTTAACAAAGTACTTGAAGAGTTTATCTTAAGTGTTTTGTAGGATGGATGGATTTGGATGGCATTTCCACATAATCAAACTGAAGGTGTGATGAAAGTGTGTGTTTTAAATTTTTGTGAGCGACAGGCTTGTTGAGAAGAAAACAGTGTAAAAGATTGGTTGACCTGCCATGATCCCAATTGTAACCCCGGTGGTGTCAGTATGTGTCTGTCTGTGCCGCTATGAGTGGAAACGCAATGACGTACTCCACTGCTGAGGCCTGTGTGTGTGTGTGTGTGTGTGTATTTTGTTTGCTCTCAATGATAGTTTTTGTTGTTAAAACAAAAGCCATTATGACTATCACAAGTGCTTCTTTTTCTGACCGCAAAACCTCAAACACACATGAAAACGCACGCACCAGAGCCCCCACCCACACAAATCTCACCCTGACACCAGGCTACCCAGGAAAGAGAGAGAGAGAGCGAGGGAGGGGAAGAAGAAGAGAAAGAACCGAATGAGGGAGAGGAGTAGCTTAAGCGATGCCTTTTTTTCTTCCTTGAGGTGGACACTGGAGAGTATCTGAAGAAACAAAGAGAAATTACCTCTTACTTCAGTTTAGACATCACTGCAGCAGAGGACAGAAAACTCTCTGGAGTGAGTGGACAAGCCTCTGCGCAGCTCTCTCTTGGTGTGGCTTCGACTCAGCAGTGTCGATGTTTCCAGTGAAACAGCCGTGGTTGTGTAAAGCGCTAGGTGACCGGAGATGCATCATCCTATCTCACAGACTGGAGACCGCAGCTCCATAGCTGAGCCTTCTGGGGCTTATCGTTTGTTTGGCTTCTTTTGATTAAGTTGCTTTAAAAAAACAACTGTTTTTTGCCTTTTATTGATGCAGTTGTTTTACCTGTTGGTGTTTAGTGATCTTTTCTGCTTACTCATATTTAACTTTTTTACTTTCGGGTTTTTGTAATTTGCGTTTCTTTTGCGGTTCGGGTTTCGAACAACTTTGTCTGCGTTTGGCTTGTTCTTTTTTGATCCCGACAAGGGTGTGTGTGCATCAGATACATTTACTCACAGAGCGCATTGAGTGTGTGTGTGTGTGTGTGTTTTTGTGTGTGTCCTTGACTAACCGTAGGCCAACTAACTCTTAGAGGTGTTTGCATACTCATTTTGAGGTCATCATACGATTTTATAGTTGAGTATGAGTGCACTTGTGTATTGGTAGTGCAGTGTGTGTGTGTGTGTGTATAAATGTGTGTGTGTATTGTGTGTGCTGCATGTGCAGTTGGTGTGTTGATCTATTACTCACCTACAGGTTGCTATGACTGCTGCATCCGCTGCCTGGGCGCCGTGCCCTACACCAGCCTGCTGGCCACCCTGCTCTGCTACACCGGTGTGGCGCTCTTCTGCGGGGGAGGGCATGAGGCACTCACTCACACACATTCATTCGTAGAGCTCCACTTCGCAAGGGACGTCCAGGACTTCATTGTGCTGGCAGACTTGTAAGTTTTTTGATTTTGGGGAATTATGTACAGCACAGTACATAATGTGGGAACTGAATTGCTTTTTCATTAATCTTTGTTCTTTAGTAGGCTATGGTTCATTCTAATTTGTCTTATGAATGTTCACATGTGTTATTTGTTGTGTATTTTGTGTTTCAGTATAAAATATTTCCAGTATGTGATCTACGGTCTGGCCTCCTTCTTTTTCCTCTATGGATTGTTGCTTTTGGCTGAAGGTTTTTACACCACCAGCGCAGTAAAGCAGACGTTTGGAGAATTCAGGAGCACAAAGTTTGGGCGCTGCATCAGCCTGACTGTGAGTACGTGTGTGTGTACTTGTTTATGCTGCATTGTGGGTACCAAATGTTCCCACAAGGATAGTATAATCTGAAATTTTTGACATTGTCAGCCCCCATGTCGGGAAAAAACTAGTAAAAATAGTAGATTTTTTAAAATAGTAAATATTAATAGTAATAGTAAAAAATAGTAATATTAATTTATCTGAAAGTGTATCATTGCAAACAGGTTATGAGGGGTAGGTTTGAGGATGGAAAATATTGTTTGATCAGTATAAATGTAATAGAAGTCAATATAAAGTCCCCAAAACTTACAAAAACAAATGTATGTGTGTTAGATTCTAAATTTTGTGGTCACTAGTCCTTATGCATCTTTCTTGATAATGAAATATTAGGATATGGCAAAGTTGGCAAAAATTTTGGGTCAGGAAGAAATCATCAGTAAAATACTGTTTAAAGTATATAAAGTATTTGTATTAAAGCTACCAATATTATAATATTAATCAATTTTTAAAAAATAACATTAACCGATTATAATTATTTAAAATATCAAAACCTTCAAAAGACATCTATGGGGATAGATGGGAATTATCTATGGGAATTTCAACAGATAATATGCTTTTTAGGTATGCTGAGTTCTAAATTAAAGTAAATGTGTAATCTGTAAATGTGATCTTAATAAAATGATTTTGAAAATATTTCAAACATCTTCATCTTCCAGTTCATAATCCTGACGTATGTGCTTGCCGTGATCTGGCTGGTTGTCTTTGGCTTCACAGCCATTCCTGTGCTCTTCTTCATTAATATGGAAAGCTCCTGTCATAAAATCAACATTCTGTCGGAAACCACCTTGTTCAACACGCAAGCAAGGATCTGCATGGATGCACGGATGTACGGTAGGTCTGCACCCTTCATCTGTACATACTGTATGCTTGTGTGTGCTCACAATCATAATGTCTGTGTCGTTCTATATAGGGTTTCTTCCCTGGAATGCCGTGCCAGGGGTTGTTTGTGGAAATACACTGGCAAACATCTGCAAAACACCAGAGGTTAGATGCATTAGACACACGCACATGCTCAGAGTTTTAAGAGATCATGTCACTTATATCCCTTTTTATGTTTCCAGTTCTATGTGACCTATGACCTTTACATCTGTGCATTTGCTGGAGCCGGAATCACCCTTCTTGCCCTGGTTAGTCATCTAATGTTTTACATCTGTGAATCCTTTAAAGTTACTGTAGAAGATTTAGTGTAAGGTTATAGTGGCCTTCGTTAAGAGGCTTGTTGCTTTGTATACCTGGAAAGTAAGTTCAGCTCAGCAATCTTTATTTGAATGGTTTTAATGATTTAAAAAATTACAATTGAGAATGATTGATGCATCTTGACAACCACTTAGATTGGTATATGTAATTTACGTCTAAATGTAAATCTGCATTTATTTATTTTTCTTATATTTACACATTCATTTATATTTTCTATGCCTATTGACAAACGTCCACCGCCATTGAATTTAAATTCACTGGGATTTTGTTTGCATGAAATTCTTTGACGACTGAAGAGCATGAAGTTCAAGGAATAGTTCACCCAGAAATTAAAATTCTGTTGACTTTCATTGTAGGAAAAAATACAATGGAAATCAATGGTGACCCAAAACAACCTGGGTACAAACTATTTATAAAGGTTGGAACTACTTGAGTAAATGATGATAGGATTTTCATTTTTGAGTGAACTATTCTTTTAATAACAGAAGTACAGCAGGGGAATGTTATGTTTAGTTTACAATCAGTAACTGACCTCTCTGCTACTGACAGATCCCCAGCGTCTCTACTCCCTTTTCCTGTATATTTAGCAGAAGTCATTTCTCAGGCTTTATCTTAGACAACCACTACAACAACCAGAGCTTCTCATTGTGCTGAGGAGCACAGGAGACTGATACAAACATTTCAAACTGTAATTAAGCAGCTCCCAAACACACATACACTACCCTTCATAGTTTCTGTTTAATTGCATTAGATATGTGCCACCAGGAAACAAATGTTGCTAGAGATTTACGACTGAACTTATACTTTTCAGAATTTAGAAAAAAAGTATATGTACATGTAACAATGTAATCAATCACATTTCTATATGCTATTTTTTTTAAATGTGCTTGTGCTAATTTAATGATATAACTGCATTAACCAATTACACAACTTATTTTTTAAGAATCCATGATTTTTTTTGTTATGCAGTACTATACTATATACTATACTATGCAAGGAGCTAAAGCCTACAGTATGTTGCTCCTGGGGGGATTGCTCCTCTAAGATATAAGTGCTATGTGCTGCTTTTGAACAAGACAGTTAATAAATAATGATGTGCTATTGCATTCCTTGCCCGATGTTTATAGTAAAGTCTCAAAAGAATCTAAACACTCACAATTTCTCCTATATAAAAAAACCTTGTGCAGACGAATACAGCAGACGCATGATGTTTCTTCCTTCTTTTTTCCTAGTTTGTTTATGTGGTTGCCACCACCTACAACTACGCTATTCTAAGGTTCCTCGGAAGGAAGGGAATCCGTTGCTAGGTTCGCTGTTGCTAGGCCCGCTTTCCTGTCGCCTGTGGCAGCAGTTTCAGTGATGTCATCACTGTGGCCGATGAGGAAATGCAAAAGAGCTCCATGAAGCCCCTGCAGAGTTCTGTCATACACATAAACCAAGACAAATTAGTACAAACTAAGGTAGACTTATATATGAAAATACAACAATTCATTGAGTCACTAAACGTAAAACCACAAACTACTGTACAGTGGATCTCTGGAGGAGTGGAATCTAGCTTCTGTATTTCTTCATCTGTCTCCTCTCCCTGTCTTTGCTGCACACATTATTATATGCTCTCATGGCCATTTATTCATTTTAATGATTGTATTCATCATGCTTCATGGTCTTATTAATTGCGGTTTGCCAGGATTTTAGCCTCTCTCGTCTCTCTCTCACACATGCCATCTTTTTAAAAGAGTTTGAGGGTGTTGTTTCCTCCGTAAGATGTGGGTTTTTTATTCTGTGTGACACGCGGAGAAAAGCTTTCTTTGTGTCAGTTTGAATTCAGTATTTACAGACATTCTTAGTGTCACTTTCTGTTTGTGGGTGTATTTGTTGTATATTTTGACTAACTGTGGCAAAATGCTGAACCTGATCAATGATGGTGCTCGATCCAAGAATCTAATGTTTTTTTTTTAATTGTTCACTTACTAGCACACTTCAGAAAACTAAAAATGATTTCTACGTAAGATAACATAAATGATTAATTAAACATGCAGAATTCAGACTAAAGTGAATTTATATATACTGTGTGTTGACGTCATTGAAACTCATGCAATAAAATTTAATTTCCTTTAATGAAAGCTGATGATCAGTGTTGTCAATTTGTCTCACAGCTACAGATATTTCAACAAGATAAGGTAAAGGATAAGTTCACTTCCAGAATGAAAATATCCTCACAATAATTTATTCATCCCCATGTCATCCAAGATGTTTATGTCTTCTTTCTTCAGCTACAATTTTTTTTTTGTTTTTGAGAAAAACTATCCAGGAGTTTTCTTCATATAATGAACTTCAAGGGTGGCCAGCAATTTCAATGCAGCTTCAAAGATCCCAGCCCAAAAATAAGGGTCTTATCTAGTAAAACAATCATTTTCTTCTTGCATCCTTTTTAACCACAAATACTAATTTTCAACTAGCGTTGTTACATGCATCCATGACATTGTGTATCATGTTGGAAAATTCATGCATCAGTTCATCTGTCTCTTTGTTTAAAAAGGTTCACCTCATTTTCTCCTCCAACTTCAAAATCGTCCAACATCGTTGTTTAAGTTTTTTGAGAATTTATAGTCAAAAAGTGTATAAATTTGTACCTGGGATAAAGTAAAGCACTTTAAAGCTGCTATTTAACCTTTAACCTGTTGATTCCTATTAAAGTCCACTATATGGAGACAAATGTTTTCCTGAAAAACTTTTATTTCTTTATGCCTGAAGACATCTTGGATAACTTAGGGGTAAGTTATCAGGAAGTTTTCATTCAGGAAATGAAATTCTCCTTTAAGCTGATAGGAATATGAAACATTTGTTAGAAGAAGACAAGGAATACATAGATCAGAAAGACTTTATTAAACTCCATGGGGAACTTTGTCAGTTAATAGGAAGACATGCACACACAGCATGATCGTTTACTGAAAAATGGTGTTGAATTTATGTGCAATAAACCTACGACAGCAGTTCCTCTACTGATCATTTTTTTTAATTAGTGCTGAATTACAACTTGCTGGTAGAGTCTGAGATGTGCTTGGGCGTCATGGTGATGAGTTATAGTGGAGTAGCTGCTGTAGGATGAGTCATCAGAGCTGGAAGATTTGATCAAAGCATTTCTCGCAGAGGATTTTCCCAGCGAAGTGGTACATAGATGAAGAGAGATCACCCAGAGGACTGCTGCAACCATTACACTATAAAACACACACACACACACACACAGAGACACAGCTTTACTACTGTAGCACATTCCAAATATATACATATATATATATATATATACAGTATATATAAATTTTTTTTTTATGTACACATGCTTATACGCAGTCATTTATGTACCATAGGTCGAAAAGTTCATTTTGGGCCTCGCTTCCAAGCATAGGCATTTTAATACACCTGCTATTAACATGAGTCTCTTGATATTTTCTCTTAGACTATTGAAAAGGTCAAATACACAAGTGAAATAATCAGGTTACAACAGACCCTGTCTCTGGGAAAAAAGGGATAAAACCAGCAGTGACTGATTTGATTTGATTATTATTTTCAAAGCATATTAGCATGTGTACATGCTAACCCTTGGACCAAAACCTAAAACTAACTAAATAAATAAATAAATAAAACATTGTGCTGTTTTTGGATGCAAAATTAACTGCATCCAAATGTTTTTTTTATAAAGTGTGTGTACTGTGTATGTGTATTTATTTATATATGCATAATATACATAGTACACACACATATATAATAAATAAAACGTTCTTTTAATAAAAAATACAAACGTATTTTGAACGCGATACATAATTATTTTACAGCACAATTTTTTATTTATTTTTTTGCTGTGAACAAACACTAGCATCTGTCTAATACTGCTTGTTATTGTATTGATTTTTGAGTACAGTTGATGATAGACTATTTTTTGGTTGCCAGCATTCTTCAAAGTGTCTTTTGTGCTCGGCAGAAGAAACCACTTGAGGCCAAGTAAATGATGACACAATTTTCATTCTTTTGTGTGAAATACCCCCTTTGAGCTGCAGGCACGAGAAAACAGAAAAGGAAAACATCAATAACAACGAACGTCACAGGCTTCTGTCGGTTTTAATGATCCCATTAAAAATGTTTTTGACCTTGTAAACTGCATTAAGCACTGACCCCGTGTGATTAGATCACCAAAAACCTTGATACCAGGTGGAAATATTAGATAAGACTCAGATGAAGGTGAACTTATGAGCCTTCTGAGTACTGTGGAGGAAAAGACTTAAAAAGTAAACCTTAAAACAATCTGGATGGCAGCAAATGGCAGGAATGTTGACGGAGATTTTCTCATTTCCATCTATGGACAGCTTGCAGAAGGAACACATGATTTTAGCATTGACTCTGCAAAGAGAAACATGCACAGATACACACGACTTATTAAGAATGGAACTGTATAATTACGAATACCAGTAAAATTTATTGCAAAAATAAATGAAGGTTTTTAGTAAAACCGACAGGTCACACATAATTTTACAGTGTGTTTGCATAACTGAATTTAGCTAATAAACTATACTTACTGTGTTCATTATTTGTGGGTCCTTTAATTACACAGTTTAATGTTATAATGCTATAGAAATTAATTAAAGCAAAATATCACAACAGATAAGATGCATGACATCTTATCTAAATAAATGAGACTTACTTCAACTCAGCTTGACTGTTCAGTCTGAGGTTCTCCTCCAGGGCTGCCACAGGAGGTTCTTCGGTCGGTTCTATAGTTGATCTAGTTGATGACTCTGTAGATGGTGCATGTGCTACTGAGACCTGTTCAACTGTAACATCTTCTTTATTCTCTGTAGTCAGTGCACCTGAAGGCTTTGCTGGGTTCTCATGTAGGGTTTTGACTGTTTTCTCCAACAGCTCTCCACTGGATTGTGTTTGATCAGTTGAAGCTTCATCGATAGGTGTCTTCCTTGTTCCCTCTACAGAAGTCTTTATGTGTGTCTTCAGCAATTCTTCTGCAGGGTTCTCCACTATGTTCTTTACAGGAACATCTGTTGGTGTCTTCAGAGGCTTCTTTACAGGTTTAACTTTGTTCACTACATACATTCTAGGAGTGTAAACATCCCTCTTCAATGGTTCTTTAACAGGTTTGTCCACTATGTCTGATTTAGGAGCATCTGCATGCGTCTTCAATGGTCCCTCTACAGGTTTCTCCACAACATCCATTTTAGGAGTGTCGGCATGTGTCTTCAACGGTACACCTACAGGTTTAATAATAGGTTTCTCCACTACATCTGTTTTAGGAGTGTCTGCATGCATCTTCAATAGCTCCTCTGTAGGCGTCTTCGCTACATCTGTTTTAGGAGCATCTGCATACATCTTCAGTGGTTTCTTTGCAGGTATGCTGATAGGTTTCTCCAGTACTTCAGTTTTAGGAGCATCTGTGTGCATCTTCAGTAGTTTCTCTGCAGGTATAACTATAGGGTTCTCCACAATGTCTTTTACAGAAACATCTGCATGTGTCTTCAGTGTTTCCTCTGCATGTATGTTGATAGGTTTTTCCACTACGTCCTTTACAAAAGCGTCTCCTGATGTCTTCAGTGGTTGCTCTGTGGCTTTGACAATGGATGTCTCCACTGCTTTCTCTACATGTGCTCCCCTAGAGTCCTCAAGGACAGGATGTGCACTGGAACACATTCAGAATAACCATGAATCATCTGACTGTCCTTAATAAAATATTAAATATTGATACTGCAGTTCAGAATAGTTAGAAATTTCTGCTTCAGCTGTTCTGGCGTGTATTTGGGGAAATTAAAGGATAAAAGGCTTTATCCAGTACAGCGAGATGTAACAAACCTTTTGGCCAGATTGGACCCACTCTTGACTGGTGTGTTTTCTGTTGAGTTCAGGGGCCTAAGGGAGAAGGGAATTTATTAAATGGAAGCATACAGAATGCAGAAACACTGAATACAGAAATCACACACAAGGAAAATAAGAAAAACTCTCACTCAAACTTCCTTAAGGCTGATGTGACATTAGAGCTTTGAGGAGGTGTGGACGGGTCCAGGCTGGAAGAGGTGGCAGCACTCTCTGGCATAGTGGAGGAAGGGACTGAACTGTTCTCAGGTGATGACACATTTTTAGGTTTCACTAGCTTTACTGGTTTACTGTTAGAGAGTAAAAAGTGAAATAAATTGAGAGTTCGAGCAAACATGAGAAAGACCTTCACTGGTTAATACTACCACTCTCAACCAGCAGATGACAGTGAAAAGCTGCATTTACCGTGCTGTTACATCTGACTTTGTGTCCTGAACATCTTGAGATCTGCTAATCCAGCTTCCATCTTGTTTCAAATGGGTTCGAACCTTTGTCGCCTGGAATACGGCTTCTCTGTTAACAACTACAATCAAAGAAAACCACCGGTTAGTGTATTTTGTATACAAATGTATACATATATATATATTGTTTGTGTGTGTGTGTTTGTCCAAGTTTGTACCACTGGACATGGCAAGATCCTCTTCTTCAATCAGGTCTATATTAGAAATACATGAAAGTTAAAGTTAGATATGCAGTGGTGGCCAAAATAGTATAATACTAATATTTTCACCAGCTGAAAAAAAGTTTTAAGTTAGTTATTTCTATCTTGTGCTGTAGATTGTCAAATATAGGAAATATCAGTTTCCATTTCGAAGCATTCATTTTGCCATTAATTGTAATAATCCAGTGAGATTTTTGTTTGTACAAGGAGTCTGAACAACCAGTGCTCCACACAGAGATTTACGTACCTTAAAATTTTGTATAATTTTTTTCAATGTACCTGCAAAGTTAACTGAAACACTATGCACAAATGCACCGAGGGTAAAAGCTGATTTAAATGCAAAGGATGGTCACACCAAACGATGAGTTAATTTAGTTAATAAAAATGAAGAAAACCTATTTATGGCATTATTTTTGACAGCATCGTCATTTTACAGCATTTTTTCACAAGTTGCACTTCCCAAAGGATGACCCTGATTGTCAGACCACTTGTGCAATAATTGGTTATTCCAATTAATGGCAAAATAAATGTTTGGAAATGTAAACTGAAATTTCCTACTGACACACTAAAGCAAAAGATAGAAATTACAGACTTTAAAAAAAAAAGTGTTTAGCTGGTGAAAATACTTTGTATTTTTGTGAAAATAATTTTGACCACCATTGTACTTCATAGCATAGTTTCAGTTTTTCTCTTTCTTGCCGTTTACAATATATTTTTGACATGCTCATTTTATTAGTGCAAGTTGATCAACATTATTACAGATTTGATCTAATCTCAGAACAGGTTCAGATTGGCACAAATTCCTACTCCTACTCCCCAAAGATGATGCACGCACAAGAAGAATTCTACAAAAAGAAAAAAAGCAGCACAGCCACATTTTTTTTCTCAGTATGTGTGTGTTATCTAGCATGCCATCTAGAACAGATACTATGGTGCTGACACACAATTATATGTGCTGTGAATATTTTTGTTTGGAATTGCACTTGACATAGTAATTGTATTGTGTTGGGATGCATTAGTCCTTCACATGGCGAAGACGTAAACAGCTAAAAATAAAATGAGCTAAAGGACAATGGCAAAGAGGAAGAACAGGTCATAAAACAGCAACACAAACACAAGAGTGGTGAGAAAACTGGGAGATCTTGTGCTTTTGTGGACTGCTTAAATTTTCTCATGCACATGCTTCATAGAGCTAATTATATGATATCACATATGGAGCTGCATATTCCAGTGTCTGGCTTTTAGTGCCAAGATCTGTTCTGTTCACATATCCTTTGAATAATATTCTTGCATACATCGTAATCATTTTATTTCTGTGAAACTAAAACAATAATATGTCTTCAACCAGACTACATGCTTCAAAATCCAGCTGTGATGATAAATAATTAATTGTCCCATGTATATTTGGACAGACAGATGAAAACGTGCGTGCAAAGTTAAACAAGAAAACTTGCTATATTGACTTTGACCCTAAAACCTAACCCTCGCCCAAATCTGATGACATTGTTAGATCTTATAATTTGGCTTAATTATGAGCCTTTCAAATAGTACGTCTAATGTACATTTCTGACTATATTAGTGAAGATATTTTAATTTTTTTCCCGCTAGTATGCTCATAAAAGCCATGTCCTCCTCAAACATTCCACTATCAAAAAGCACAACATCACACACGTATCGGTTAAGTTTTTAACATAATGGCAGGATGTCCTCCTCACTTCCCAGAATAGTGAAATCATCTTCATTGCTTGTTTTGTTAAATTGTAATTGATCACAGTTAGAGGAAGAACCCCTGCTACATAATCCAAACTCACTCAGACAATAACCTGAAAACATACAGATGACCATAAGAGTTATATCAGACATCATATACGCAATCGTTTTCACAAGACGCATTTAAGTTTTTTGCCAGTGCATTTTGATGCTATAGTGTGTGTGCACTGTAAAGCAAGCGGTTCTTACCTCCGTGTGGAAATCAGTGAGTTTAGTCTGTGAGAGTGATTTAAAACTTGCCAGACTGCAACCACTACATATGAACACACAAACACACACCTCTCATGCATACTTACCTCCTTCCCACCTACAATAGACACATACAGCTAACATAGCTCACCTTCACTGAACTTTGAATTTGTTTCCTTGATGTTAGATAATAATGTCTGTGTTGATGTTTGTGTGTATGCGTGGTCTTTGTCTGCAGTCCAGCTGACAGTATGAGTGTTCAGGAACACTGTGTTCTGTTCTGCTGCTGAAACAATGACAAAGTGAGACAAATGGGGTGCACCGAAGACCCTCTGATCTCCTAAATTTTACAGTCATAGGTATAAAGTTCATCTATTTGCACAGATACTCACCACATTGTGTTATGTGTAGTGGCTGGAACATAATACCCGTGGGAATAAACATAAATAATTTCCATTCATCACAACTGTTCAGAAAGTATCTGGAGTTTGAGGCTCATAAGCCAAAAACCCAGGCGGATGTCATTATGTAAATCAAAACACCTAAATTTAGCCTCATATCAATTTCACCGTCAGATTTGCAAAGACTATATTATACTATATGATAATAATATATAAAATACATTTTGGTCATTTCTACACTTTCAGAAATACAAAAGCTGTCACTGGTGTGGTACCTTTTCAAAAGGTACACTTTTGTACCTATTAGGTTTAAATATGTACACTTTAAGGTACCAAAATGGACCCTTTAGGTACTAACATGTACCTTTTGAATACGTACCGCCGCAGTGACAGCTTTTGTACCTTTATTTCTGAGAGTGTAGAAAGTTCTGGAATGTCTTTGAACAGTATACCAAAAAAAAAAAACTAGTGGTATTAATACGGGAAAATGTACTTTGGTGTGCATATGATACACAGTTTCCGCATACATATGATATTTATCTACCCCCACAGCCCTAATCATACCCATTGTGTTGCATATATACACCAAAATCATTGTTTTGTGTATTAGTAACATGAGTTGTCGTTTTTCAATGCCATACTATTTATAAGCTGTTTCCTCGAAATCGGGTTGATGGAAGTGTGATCTCAGAAAACTTTAGTAGGATCTAAACCTGAAACCTGAGTCATATGTAATAAAGCCTATAAAGACTATAGGTCTCAACCTAGATTCTAGATTGCTAGAGGTAGAAATAACAGATGGAACAATTTAATGTAAAGTATTTCTGTACAGTCTCATATTATGTAGTCAACTATTTATAGGATATGTATATAGTCAGAGTTAAACCGTTGAATAGGTTATAATAATAACTTAATAAGTATATAGCACTGTGGTCCTGTGAGACACTACATTTCGTTCCACCATATGTCCAGACATGTGGCAGAATGACATTTAAGCTCGACTTGACCTGACTTAATCAAGGGAAATTTTATACATATGGATCCGGATTCTTAACCAGTAGGCAACAACACCCTGGCTTCTACATCAACATTTTTCAGCAGTTCAAAAACATCCTCTTCCTGATGCCTCATCAACTGAAAAGGTCTTAAATCTTGTTCTTGTCTTTATAAAGAAACTAAAATTTAAATAACTATTGACAGATGTGAACACTGATGTCTGAACATCTCTTAGACTGGAGGTTTAGGCAAGAACTTGCATCACTGGAGCAAATGACAGGTATTTAAATAACACAGACAACAACAGGATTCATGATATGCAAAAAAGGAACGTGAGAAAAACAAATTAGAGAGAATGTGTGCAGCAACTGTGCCTACAGGGAATAATGGACCTTAGAAAATCAACTTGAGAAATGTGTACTACACTTCTGAACTATTGCTAAACCACTCAGACAGACGTTAAGCAGGTTCTTCCAGATTCTTGGACGAACTGAAGAAGGACTATTGCTGGTTAAGTACATTACTGCAGTTGGTGTTCAAAGAGTTTTTTGATGGCTTTGGCAAGATGCTATGCTAATGCAGATAGTAACAGATTTAAGAATAAATGATCTGCAATGTGTAAGGAATAGTTCCCAAAAATGTATATTCTGTCATCATTTACTCACCCTCAAGTAATTCCAAATCTGTATGAAAGACAGTTTGTAACCAGCCTTTTTTGGGTCACCATTGACTTCCATAGTATTTTTCCCTACTATGGAAGTCAATGGTGACCCAAAACAGCTAAAACTAGACATGCAAATATTATTATTTTAAAAACACCTCTTTCAGTCAGAAGTTCAGATGACAGATGTATGGCCCGTTCACACCAAGCATGATAACTATAATGATATATTTGCGTCCACACCAGCGAATGATATTGTCTATTTAATATAAGCTCAAGCATGCCTGCCACTTTAAATTCTCAAGCGTGTGATAGCAGGACTGATTCTGGTTGTCAATGTTTCTATGTGTCATCAGCTGGAAAAAAATTGTTCAAAAAAATTATTCCAACTATATTGTTTCTCTGTGCCTTCATCGTTATAGTTGTGGTGTGGATGCTGCTTTTCTTTAAAGGGGTCATACAAAGCCAATTGTCCACTAGCTATTATGATTCTTTAGGGTCTTAATGGAAAGTTTGTAATATACTTTGTTTTAAAATTTCTCAAAGATTGTGTAAAAAACACTAAAAAAAACCAAACACTTTTGCCCTGTCAAAAACAGCTCTTTTGAAATCACTCTGTTCTGTGTACTTCCCCTTTAAATCTTCACAAAACACCTCAATCTCTTAGGAGTCTTGCTTGTCTCGGTGTCTCGGTCTGATGACGGCTCTCTCAGGGCGGGTCTGAGGTAAGACACCAGTTCAGTCTGTGTGACACGCTGCTGTCAATCAACTATTGAGGAAGTGGCCTCTGTCGGTGTGACGTCATACCGGCATGCATTTGAGAATGGCTTGATTTCAGAAGGGGCAACTTATTTTTATTAAATTAAAAGAAAACTACTGGGGGATCGTGGTTGTGTACACACACACCCAACAAACATTTCAGTCCAAACAGCTTGAAAAAGTGCATGTGGCACCGGATGACCCCTTTAACATTGAGAATGATTTTTAGAACTATATCTTTATCGTTATCGTGCTTGATGTAAACGGTCCTTTATTCTCACCATGTTGATTACAGACAGACAGACATTATCAGATAGACAGAAAACAGTAATGTTGTATACTTGCAAACATCATTTATTGATGATACTCCATTATAATTAAATTAAAATTAAATTTACAATGAATTATAATTTTAACAGCTCATGTTACATTTTTGTGACTCTGTAGCCTATAGTACAGCTTTAAGATAGAGTTTTAGTCTGTCTGGCAAATTTCAGGAATATGAAAGACACGATTAACACTCTTATACACGCTGATATTACCAGTGATCTAAATATTCCAGCTGTATTTCCTATTTCATTTATTTGTTCTCTATGATTTGTGCTGAAAATGAGCAACTTCCTCATCCTGGATAAAGTCTGATCAAAGCATAATATGTGGGCTATATTTCTACACATTGTTATGTAACCAAATGTTGTTTATAGATGCTGGCACTAATCACAACCAGTGAGTAATTAGAAACAAGGCACGGTGACACATCCACAATAATAGCAACCAACAACAACATTTGAACTGATCATCCCAAGCAAGTGGCAGTCCATGGAAAAGCACTTGACTTACACAGACACAGTTCTCTACATTACAATAATAGTAGTAAAGGTTGTAGATTCACCAGATTCCACTAAGCACTGCTCTGCTGCTCAAGTATCTCCATAGGCATGGTTTCTTTGAGGTCACTCAGTTTCCTGGAGAAGGAAGACAGTCTCGTGCTGATGGAATCTCTTTTCTGTGTCAGCATGTCCCCGTAAAACAGCCACAGCTTCTCTCTGAAGTGAATTCCCACAAAACAGTAGAGGAAAGGGTTTATGGCAGAGTTGGAAAAGCCGAGGCAGAGGAAGAACGGCAGCAGTTTATGGATCGCTTGAAGCACCCAGCAATCCCACTCCACACCCAGCTCCCCCAGAGCCCCAAGGAACGCCAAAACGTGGAATGGGAACCAGCAAAAGAAAAACGCCACCACCACAGCGGCCACCATACGCAACACATGGACCAGTCGGGTGGAGTCCGGGTCCAGGTAGTTCGGTGTGGCCAGAAGGTGCACGGCGATCCGGCTGTAGCAGGTTGCAATGACAAGAAACGGCACAAAGAATCCCAGTGTGTTCTTCCCAAGAGTTAACCCGGTTTGCCAGTAGGAGGTGGGGAAATAAATGACACAAGCTGTAATGTTGCTATTTGGAAAAGTGTGTATGTCACGAAACACAACTGTCGGCAATGTCGTCAAAGCCGCCACCACCCAAATGCCGCCGCTGACAAATCTGGCCCGATTTATGCTCCTGGTGCTCTGAGAGTGCAGTGGGTAGACAATGGCATGATACCGATCCACGCTCATACACATGATGAAAAATATACTAGCGTAGACGTTTATCGTTACAAGACCTCCACACAGCTTGCACATGACCTTCCCAAAAACCCAGTTGTAATCCAGCGAATAGTAAACAGCCCAGAATGGCAAAGAGCTCACGAACAGCAAGTCCGACATGGCTAGATTTATCAGATATGTGCTGGCTACCGTCCTTCGACCTGAACTGTGAAACAACACGCACACCACTAGCACGTTACCAAGAAAACCTAGCAGGAAGATGAGGCTGTACAAAGCAGGGATCACTTTCTTCTGGTACTGCGAGGCTGAAGTGGATATGTAGTCGCATGAGTTTGTCGTGTTAGGGTGCAATGAAGACACTGTGGGTGCAGTCAGGTTAAAGGTGAACTCTGTTTCCATGGCGTTGATTATGTAGGATGATTCAGGAATGTTCTGAAATGAGAAAAAAAAAAGCACAAAGTGTTTTATGCTGTGCAGATTCTCGTGTGAAGCAAGAATGAAGAAACATGTTATTGTAGCATTGGGATAAAATGCAAAATCATCCATCATGCTTCATTTATCTTAAACCTTCACTAAAAATTCTCGATCCCCTCAAGTAGGATATTACAAGATTGTGAAACTCCTAAAGGTTAGGCGAAGAAAAAAAATTATAAAATGGCTATAAATCACAGGCTGAATTTCACAGGTTGCCAGAACAAATAAAAAAACGACTAAATAAAAGTGCAGAAAATGCCTTGAGTGAGCTGAAGAGGTCTGCGTGACTATCCAGAACATGTTCAAACCCTCCATGGACACTTTGAATCCTATTAAAGGAAATCATCCCACGGTTGTGAACAGCCTTATTGTCTGTCTATAACGAGCCATAAAACAGAGAACAAAATCCCACAGCGTGCTGACCGTCTACAGTCCGCTGGGACTGCTGTTGCAGCATCCTCTCCACTACATATTGTCAGTGTGAGAAAGAGAAATCTATGAGAGAGAAATGTGAGAAAGTGAGTGAGTGCGTGTAACCATAGCTCTGCTGAGTTTGGGTCCAGCGCAGATGTGTTTTATAGCTCTCTGCAGGCTGTGCACAATACATCTGGTTACTGTTAGCATAGGCGGGGGGCATACGAAGAGATCGGATTGGCTGGGAAATCAGTTGTGGTGTTTGGGGGATTCGGTCCTGCTCCCCAATAGTGCACTGTATATACATGTAACACAAAGTAGCAGGCCAGGCATACCATCCGTATTTTTCCAATGAGCTCAGGTAATGTATGCATAATTAGGCAACACAAACACATGGGTCCTGAAACAAATATTACAATCAGAATAAGTAACATAAAAACTCAAGTACTCTAGCAACTGGCAACATATTTAGCAGTTTGACATTAATGGCAGTTATTAATTAAAAAATGTAAACATAAAATATCTATCATTTTTAAGAAACATGTAAAGTTTAAGGACCGATAATTTAAAGACTTAATTCATTAATTCTCACTATTAAGTAGCATATGCATAACATGTTTGCTGTTTATTAATACTTAAAAAGCACATAGGCTATTAATGCCTTGTTTTGCATGACCATATTTTAAGGACAATTAACAGCTACCTTACCAACTATTAATAAGTAGCAAAATAAGTGTCTGGGGGTGGAGGGGACTTAGTTAAATGTTATAGAATAGGAAAAGTGAGACCACGTTTTAATATGTTGAATATAATATATTAGGAATCTGCTTACTCTGCCTCTGTGTTATACAGTGTGAAAAAGCTTCTTATCGTTGAAGTGTTACTGTCATGGTAATTCATTTACTAAGATTAACTCTGAGCCTTACATAATGTTCACAGCTGTTGAAAATAATCCCAGTCATATTTCAAATGTTGCACATCCTTAATCAGAATGGTACGCCTGTCAAGTTAACACACTGTTGCTGTTAAAGTCATTGGAAAAGCTTGGAGTAATCTAATATAATAAATGAGAAAGTAAGTATTTTTCAGATGCGTTTAACCACTAAAACTATCTAAACTATTTCCTTTATATTGGAGAAACAGTCCAAAACTAAGCAAAATTATCCCGCTCTCTTTAAAAAATTAAATTTCAATTCATAATTCTAAGGTCAGCTAACTGTCCAGAAGTGCAATCTGGCTTTTTAAATTCTAATACAGAAAAGAAAAGGAACAGTGTAGCAAAAACAATGCTTTGAACCAACATCATACTTTTTCATTTTTTAGGTTTTATTATTTAAATGATTAAAAATATGATTACAATAATAGTTTGAACACTTAGGTTATGCATCCCGTTACTAATGCATCTCCTAAAACATTTGACAGCTATGCTTCTAATTTTATACATGGCTCTTAAGAAGTTAACTTAAAAAATCCTGTCATGATTATCTTCAGAACTTCAAAACTCAAATAAAAGAAAAAGACCACAACACTTCGTAGCTCAGCATACCTTTCAGTTTCCGGTGCAAGAATTCTTCACTCTCTCCGAGGTGTCACTATACCCCTGGCGCACGTTTCAAGCTGAAAACAGAGCCAAAGAAAGCTTGCTTAGCCCCCAGCAGCCTTTTCCATTTTGGAAATGAAGACAACTCTCTGTGTGTGTGCGTATATGAGGGAGTAAACAGCCAACCAGATGTAGGATTTGCTGAAATATTTTTACGTCCACATTTGTCCACTGGGAAAAGGAGGGTGGAGATGGATGTTGAGAGAGAGAGAGAAAGAGAGAGAGAGAGAGAGTGTTCTTTTCCTTTTAGTAAGAGCCTGCGTTCATTTTAAATGCATATGACCAGTAACTCTGTGTGAACACCAAAGTGAGAATGAGAGAGAGACTCCTTATCCAGGAGAAAGGAACATTACAACATACACACACATACCTAATGACCTGACAAATTAAAGGCAGATGTACTACAGTAGTGTGTTTTTGTATTTATATGTGCTGCAGTGACATTTCATCATCTTTCTCAATGAACTATCATGCCAATGTTTGTGCATCTGTCTTTTTCTTCTAATGTAAATTTCCTGCATTCCTTCTAAATGAGTGCTGCTGGTCTCACAAGACTTTTGGGTTCTGCCTCTGCATGAATCGTGTCCTCTATCAAACATTTCATCCAGAGTGTGAAACCAGATAAGCTTCTTAAAACACAGGAAATTGAGAGACGTCAGAGGCTCTCCATTCACTCCGCTCTGTAGTTACCGTGGCGATGACCCAGAGAGTGACCCCCTCAGAGGTCACGGGCAGATGTGTTCTAACAATTTCATAACAAGGCAGATAATGATGTCTCAAATGAGCGAGGCTAAGATAACCGAAATCTGGCCAATTACGGATGACATTACCCAGAAGGGTGCGAGTGTTTACAAATCGGTGTGCCCGATTTCCATCCAAACAACTGAAGGGACAGGACATGCTGTTTCTCCGATTGCTTTTGAGTTTCTTAGAGGCTGTCAAAACCAATGCCTGGAAACAATTTATTTAATAACACTTTGATCAACAGAAATCAATGTTGCAACAAAGGCTTTTGGTGGGGTTGCATGTTTAGAGCTAGTGCGTCTCCTGTAACCTGCTGGCTCACATTCAGCCTCTGTTTTGAAGAAATACTAGGCAGCGATTGATTGGAAAAGGACCCTGGAATGCTGCCGCTGCCAGAAAACTCCAGCTGAGTTGATTCGTTTGGTATGGACATACTGAGCTATAACTTAACATGATTGGAGGCTAAAGGGGCACGATGTACAGCTGTGGCCACTTAAAATGGCCACTTTTAACAACAAATGTATAACTCATGTAACTGACATTACAGATAAACAGCAGCTGTTTTTATAGAGAAAATTTTATTTAATATTAAAGCCGTATAAACAATGACCATTTAAACTTCCCTTGTAGCATTCATTATTGTGCACACAGTAGCTTTAGTTTCGTTAATGACTTCACTCATCCATGGCCTGATATTGATCACCAAGATGATGAATATTAAAGAGCCAGTCCATTAAAACTTGGAAATTAGGCTGTGTTCTACTCACCTCTGAAGCATCCTGGGTGACTTTAGTTATACTAAAAATTGTCTTGATCATTGCAGTGGGTGGGTGTTTCCCCTTTAACAGTCTAAAACCAACACATTCTCACACTCCAACTCGTCAAATTTTGACCCCTTTGCGCCAATTTTTGAAGATCAAGGTACCCCTTTTTAGTCACTTTTCGAATGGGAAGGGTTCTCCATTGTTTTAAACAGGAAACTCTTAGCATCAACATGCTGACGCGATATTTTTCATAATTAAAAGATTTATTGGGTAAAAACAAAGACATTATGTAGTGGTGTGATTTTTCAATGTAAGCAGTCAAAAAAGTTTTATTTAAATGATATTAGTTACACATTTCTGAGCACGTAACCCAAAACCTTCTCATATCTGTCAATAAAACACAAGATATAGCAGGCAGATACAACTACCGTCATAATTTATTTGAAAAATATTATTATTCCAAGTCTTCTGAGGCAAAACGCAGAATAGATGCATGGCTGCTGTCGCCGTCTTCTGCATACTTCCTGTGCGCTGCTGCAGTCTGTGCAATTTCAAAAAATGCCGCTACAAGAATCCTTACATCAACTTTGGTTGTGAAATACTATTGGCTCTTGTGTCATTCTACCAGACACTGAATGAGACGTGAGCGCGTTAACGGAGCGGGATCATTTTTAGTGATTTAAACCTTGTGTTTTACTCTCTTCTTCGTATGAAGACTTTGTATGACTTCAGAAGACTTGGAATGTGACACGACTTGTTTGTAATGTATTTATACTGCTTGTTTATGATTAGTTTGTGCAATAAATCCCTATGACTGCATTTGCCTGTGTGTGTTTTATATTGTATAGGGTTGGGTAGGTTTAGGGTAGGGGTGGGGTTTGGTGCTCCAATAAAAGTAAAATATTATATAATGAATTTATATATGCATGCAATCCACTACATTACTGAAAACAACGGAGGACCCTTCACGAAAAGTGACTAAAAAGGGGTACCTTGAGCTTCAAAAAGTGACCAAAAGGGTCTTGACCAAGCGTCAAAAACATGTTCACAAATGGCACAAATGTTATACAGAGATGAATTTGATGGACTTTAAGAACTTCTCTAAGAAGCACATTGCCTTTCATTCACTTCACCCTGAGGTGCCAAGCTAATTTCTGTCACCAGGCTGTCTGTTTAATTGTGAAGTGGTTCTCAGTTTTTCGTTGATCAGCAGACAAGTGCATCCTGTCTTAAGAATCTGAATTTACTTTGATCAGTTTTATTAACATGCATTTAATTTGTGTTTCAGTGTGGTCTTGTCTGGCTCACATGATTATTCTGGTCTCCAATTCTATACATAACAAGCTCAGTTCTTGATATCACAAGGCTTTATGAGTTTTGTGTGCCTGCTTTCAATAAATAATTTTTGTGTTTATTTAAAGAACTGACAATTGTAAAGTTGCTTAACAGCGTTATGATTTAATTTTCAAGGCTTATGGTGTAAGCTTTTGGGACTGCACATATAACACTGACCTCACACTGTGGTCTTGTTTTGAGAAGTCACACATTTTGGGATCAATTTGGAGCTCTGGTTCATTTGTTTCTGGCTCATTCCCCAAATATTGTGGCTTAAAACAAAATAATAAAAAATACCATTACAATGCTACATTTATTATGTTTTTTTGTTTTTTTTAGTCATAAGGTCAAAAATAGTTGCCAAATAAATAAATAAATAAATAAAAGAGTGAGAACAGTTACATCACTTACCATGTTTACGAGTTAAGAAAAAAAGGAAGGAAGAAAAAATGGTCATTTATCATCATGTATTCACCCTCATGTATTTTCTCTCAATGACTGTGAAGACATTTTTCACTTTAAAATGTTCTAAGGGATTAAAGTAGTTGTAAATACGTTTTAATTACTATTCCAAGCTACAGTTGATGGTGTTTTAGAAAATGCACAGTTTTCTATAAGAACCGTGTACCTTGTGGATTACTTGTTACTGTAACAAAAAAATAAGAATGAGAGATTTACCCTGTACACTTAATCTGAGGACTGCAAAATGACACACATACACGTTATACTGAGCTGAGACAGAGCAGTTTCTCAGGCCATGAAATTCTCTGCGCTAAATACTCATAAAATGTTACATACGCAACATAACTTGGAAACATCAGCTTAATTTGATGAGCCAGTGAAGCTTATTGAAAGTGACAGCATCCTGGCTCGAAGGAATGAGCAATGGGTTTTAACTGTGACATGCACAAAAACTTTTTTTGGCATAGGCTAAGTATTCATTTTGGTAATACTTTATTTTAGGGTCTCTTAACTAGTTGCTTATTAGCATGCATATTACTAGAATATCAGACATACATTTATTAGTAGTATTTAAGCCCATATTACTGCCTTACTTAAACAACTACCTTACTAACTAGTAAATTAGGAATTTATTGAGGCAAAAGTTGTACTTAATAGTGAACAAGTGTTCCCTATACTAAAGTGTTAACCTAATTTCTACTGTAAATTTATCAGAAATCTTTAGAATATGTGTTTACAGTTAATAAGTCAACCTAAAAATAATCAAAGGACTGCAGTCTCAGTGCTAAAAATCATTTCAAAACAACTGATTAAAAATCTCCAAAATAAATACAGATAACAGAGACCGCAAGAAATGCACAGTGAAAGAGTTGAGAATGAGAATATACAGGATATTCACGTCCGGAACAAAAATCTAAATCTCATGCTGTTTTTCTGCTCCCTGATGGATAATTAAGTGTCTGTGTGCGTGAGAACATTTAAAACTAACATGCGACTGCTGTGTTTTTGTTCAGTCATACAGCACTATATGAGACGTGTAAAAGCCCTCTAGCAAATTCTGCCCTGGCACAACGTCATGATTCAGCACAGCCGGCTCATGAAAGTGGCTTGTCCAAAGTGCAAAAAAAAGTAGAAAAAAAAAAGCAGAGACATAAAGTCCTGAACACATTCTGTTCCCTGTCAAATGGCATCAGCGTTTTCCCCCAGTGACTGACAGAAGAACTCAAGAGAGAAGGGAGGAAGAGGAAGGGTCACAGAGGGAACAGGATGCTGGTTTGGGGGAGAGTCTGAGGGGATAAATTAGGAACCGGCTTCAATGTACAGAGAGAAATAGACAATTAAACCACCATCCCAGGATCAGGGCTCACCCTGAGCACACTAATAATAGACTTAGAATAATAGAGCGTGTGAGAATGTGTTTGGTGGCATGTGTTTACGTTGTAGGCAAAAACAAAAATGTCTTAAAGCCAATTGTTGTTGACTAAGCACTCACGATCTTCACTTTTTCAGCTTGTGTAATGCAAATTGACAAATATGTGAGTTGATTTGATCCGACATAACCACATTAAATAAGTATGCAAATGCTAAAAAAAAAAAAAATTTCTGGTACTTTTTTTTTTTTTTTTTAAAGCTTACCTCAGTTTGGCAGTTCATCAGTCAGGTTACAAACTTCTCTGCATTTCTCTACAGCTTAATATAATAAAAGAATAGTGAAATATAAAAAAAAAATAAGCAAAGCAGCATTTAATCATTATAATAGAGTTCTAACAAAAATACCTATTATTTAAAAAAAATTAAAAAGTAATACATTTCCATTTTAATTTAAATGACGTGAAGTGTCAATAGTTTGTATGCTAAACGATGCAGACCAAGGTTATTTTTTATTAATTTGCTTACCTTTTAATTCTCTGCCATGTCTTCGATTCATCTGCTGTATGTAATTTTCATGATGGTTTTAAACACTGTAGTCAACAAAAGTTCTATTTTCAAAAAGAAAACAAACATGCTCATACTTTTAACTTTTACATTAAAATATTATTAAAATATAATGTATCAAATATAATTATACATTTTCTAATAAACACTGGATAAATATAGGAAAGAACATACTACATCAAGACAAGAAACATTACATTACATTCATTTATGGATGAATTTTAGCTAATACATTCATATTGAATCGCTCTGTGGGGTATGTAAGAGTTAAGTAATTATGTTTTGGTTATTTAGAACAATAACTACAGTGGAGGTCGCTTCTAATAGCTGATTGTCTGACATCATCACAAGCTGAACATCCAGAAAACACGTATCACGTTACTAACACTGGAACAACAGCGAATGTGGCATAAATGGTTCAATGGTGATGACAAGCATCGAAAAAACTCTTAGAAATAAATCTAACTCTGCACTGCCTCCTGCTGTACTCTAACAAACAAAACAACCACAAATCAATTTGTTGGCCTCACAAAACGCCTGCAAGAAAAATGAGAGAAAAAAACAAAAAGTAAGTCTAACAGTAAGAAACACTGCAGCTGTCAGTTCGGTCATTGTCAAATAGTACATTAAATGACACAAATAATAGTATCTAGCCTACAGTGAGATGATAACAATAAAGGGAGGATGGAGTCAGAGACAGTTTGACTTTTACAAGCCTGACTTTTTGTGTAATCGAGCTACATACTTCCTATGCCTGCCGATATATACACACAACATTATTTGTAATCGAATATTTGAAGAACTCGTGTGAACAACTGGAACTTGGCGAGAAATCAGCTCGGGTAAACTAGCCCAATTACGGCCAAAAACTAACCCAAATGGTTTCTGAGGATTAGGGGTAATCCTTATCTATAAGAGCTAAAAGAATAACCCAGAAATTATCTATATTATGTTGGAAAAGCGTGGACTTGGCAACACTAGAGAACGTGACTTAGCAAAGAATTACTGGCTAAATTAAATCAATAACAAAATACATAAACAAAATAGAAGTTTCATTAAAATGTATCGTTTACTAGACCTGTTATTATACATTTAGAAAGGAATAAGAACAGAGAACTGAGACACAAGTAAACCCTACAGTTTTAGAGGAGCTGGTGTGGTTTCGTGCCACATGTGCATCATGTTCCCTTGTGTTTGGAGCATCAATGTTGCACATCCTACAGAGCAAATAAATGAGCAACTGGAATGAATTTACTGACATCCACGTTACCTCCAGTTTAGACAGACATGAGAGTACACAATATATGAGCGTTTGCATGCATTCACCCTGTTAAGAAAGAAAATGACTAATAAATTATAAAATGGTGCAGCGAACAGGAGAGATGTTTAACTCAGTATAAATAGACAGTTATATTGTACAATGCTAAAGCCCTAAGCAAGGCTAAATGGTATCACTTCTTCAGCTATGGTTTTACACTAAGGAAATTTTCAGTTTGGAGACAGGTCTGCGTTTACTCTGGAAAGCTGAACGGATCAGACTGTCTGAGGAACAAAAATCTTGAGATTCTGACTGGATTTTCAAAATACTATAAGCTCTACAAGACTCCGAAACAAAGGAAATAAGAACTCTTCATATGTGACAAGACAAACGTTTAAAGGAACTGGTTTTCTAATACTTGTCCAAAATTAACCTGTGCTTGGAAAATCGGCACATACCGAGTAAATCAGTGGATGTACTGTATTAAAACATTTTTAAATACTTGCCTCTCCACTGCATCTGACATACATTTCATTTGTATGTATATATATTTATATATAACAAAAAATTAAGCCTTTCTATAGGTCCAAAGGTTCCAGCAAAAAGCAGCTTTAGTTTAAAAACAGCATTAGTTTATTACTGTAATCTTTTATCTGTTGGTTAAGCAATACCTCAGACTGTTGAGAAAGAGACAAGTCACTTAGTGCTAAAGTCCTCACATTCGGTTCTGACTCATCTTCCACAGAAACATTCAATCGCCGTTCTCCGTTTGTCAAATCCATGAGCGAGTGAATCATTCAGGGTCACCCACCACAAGGCAAATGTCATGAGGTGCATTTCATGGAAGAAGAAGGTTCCCGGGCTTAGTGCATGTCACATGATTAGTCTGCAAGCTTCCCTGATTGGCCACGGAACCTTAAGGTTTTTTGGGAAATAAGGCTTTAAGTGAGTTCTGTGGGTGTCCATGTGTACGAGGGGAGAATGTAGAGGTCACGGGGAACACCTGTGCTTTCCATCGACGGGAGGAACGGGAGGGAGGACGGTTCTTAGGTCCCTCGGAGGTACGAGTGAGTGTGTTAGTTAACGCCAATGAAGAATTTGGAGTGTGCGAGTTAATTAATGCTGTTTGTGGCACTGGCTTCAGGACTGTCCAGTTCTCTGTGGAATGTCTCATCAGGCTGGAGGTTTGTTCTGGAATATTCCTCGTACCATTCCTGCAGACAAAAAGAAACAATCTCTTTACACAAACACACCACTGCCTATCTGGAAATTCTTGTATTAAAAAAAAGAAGGAATTCGTAGCCAAATATATCACACTGTAACTTTTCCAAACAGAACATGATATCATTGAAATAACTTTAAGTAGCATTTATTTTTCTTTTGCTAAACTTTCCAAGTTTCCACTTGGGCATATCCTTGTATAAACAGCTGTGTGATATATTACCATTTCGGACTTTCATGATTTAATTTTCTGATCCAAAAAGGGAGCCATTTGTTAATGCTTTATCTAAAATTTCTGCCAATAAAGGTTCAAATTAATCTGGTTACCACATTACTTTTCATGAAAACGACTTTACATTCATTTTCATTGAGACATGTGGTTCTACTATTGCAGAGAATAAGAGCATCTTCCTAACCAGAGTTATTTAAATACTAAAGTAATACTACTGTAGTTTTTATTTCTGGTGTTTTTGGTGTTATTTTAGTATGTATAATATATATACATAGTTTTATTTAGTTTTTTGTGCATTAAAATGTTGAGTATTTTGGGTAATTAAAAAATATTTGTATTTTTTTTATTCAACATTTTTTTCCAAAATTCAGTTAGTAATCCTATAATAACCCTGTTTTTTATCCTACCTGAATCTCCTCCTCGTACATCTTAATGCTGAGGTCACTCTTCGTACGTGACCTTCGACCCACAAACACGATTGAGGGATGCTGTGAGCAAAGATTAAAAAAATTATCCAATACAATTTCATCAATCTAACAAAGAAACTAGTGCTATCAAATGATTAATCGTGATTAAATCACATACAAAATATATATGTGTGTGTGTATACTGTATATAAATACACAAGCATTTATACATAGATCAAAAATAAGTTACATTTATATATTAAATAAAAATATATGCTGTGTGTGTTTTTTACATAAACACAATAAACGTACACAGTATACTGTACATACATGTATTATTTAAACACTTTCATTTTGGATGCTATTAATTGCGATTAATCCTTTGACAGCACTAAAAGAAGTCAAATTAGATGCTGTGAACACAAACTGCATTCATGCTTACCTCGCTCCGCTCCAGAGCCACACACATGTCCTGCAGTGAGCTTAGGTTTGTGACGCCCAGTGTGTGTTTATATAAGTCCAGAGTCTGCAGAGCTTCAGTCTTAGTCACCTCTGTCTCAAAGACAATCCCCTTTTCATCTATAACACGCACATTTTAGTATTAGATATCTCAGTCATACCCATTTCATTAAACATGTCATCAGATGGGACTCTGAACCTTCTGGGTCATCCAGCGGCTCTCTGTTCTTCCGACTGTAGTTCATCCTGAAGACAAATGCGTCTAGTATGAAGGCCACGATTATCGTCATGACAACCTGCATCAGACAGACGCATTTACACTCAAAATAACACCGGCCTGTAAGAAAATATCAAGACCACTACATTTGATTGAATGGGTAGATGACAACAACAGTGGGACATTCGTTTCATCAACATTCAATTATTTAAACATAACCTAAAAATATTGTCTGGTTACACTGTAACAGCATTTACACCTACTGCATTTCATATCAAAAACAAATCATATCCACATTACTTCAGTCTTTTTGTATTATTAATATGCTATTACAGCTTCTATTAAGATTATGAAATAGCTTTAATCATTTTATTTTCATTTTTAATAAAATGCATGTTTTTTTAAGATTGCTATTTAGGTTTTCCTTTTTTGTCGTTTTTGTCTTAGTTTTCAAAATAATAATTCCCAGGTAAGTAATTCTAGTTATTCTTCAACAAGGCAATAAAAAATTTTTATTGTCAAAATTGTATCAAAACTTTATCCACATTTTATTGACAAATATGTTATAAACGATTTTGAGTAATTTACCAAACATGTACAAGCAACATATATAATCCCTTACCATGGTGACAATGTAAAAGGTCATGAAATAAAAGCGACTCCAGTGGGTAGTTTGTGATGTCACACCTTCCTGTGAAAACAGCGATGAAAGGCATCAATAACAGAAATAACAGACAGAGGCTCATGTACTGACTGGTTCACAAAGTAGGATCCATAGGTTTACATGTAGAGACTTCAGCATTACTTCAGCTACATGACATTTAATTCCAGCAAACAGCAGGGGGCATCACAGACCCACACTAACCAAAAAAATCCAAAACATTTCCTGAGTAAAGGTCTGATATTATGACTTGTTGACTGAGCATGCGTTTTTGTATTTACACTCACCATAGTGATGTACCAGTTGTTCACCACTGTTAGCTCGAAAAGAGTGACTGAAAGATGGCAGAGAAAAGTTACAAAGGATATATACTGAGATGAGAATGTGTATGTAGTGTGTGTGTGTGTGTGTGTGTGTGTGTGTGAACATACCAAAGCTGCTTAGGATATTATTGAAGTTATTGAGATAGTAATATCCCTCCTCTAGGATGGTCTGGTTGCCAATGGTCACATTTCTCTGGCGATATGAGTCAGCAACAGTGCTAGTGCTTTGAAAGACACGCACACACACACAAACACCAAAAGACATTATTCACCGACAAGCAATTTTTTTGCAGCCTGATCACTAAGCTTCTTTAAAATAGATTTTTTTGTTTTGCACAGAAGAACATGCGTACACAAGGGTGAGGGTGCATGAAGGGTGAGTAAATGACAGTAGATTATGTTACATTTATAAAGTGTTTAGGATTACGGTGATATTCAGTCTGTATTGATTTTCACACATTTATGGTGATTAAAGGAACTTACTTGCAGCAGTTTGGATAAACAACATCAGCAAAAAACTCCATTCCAACAATGGCAAAAGAATAATAGAAGATAATCAGAGTCAGACCTAGACTACAGAAACAGAGAGAGGGTTGTGAGAGAAGTGCCTTCATCTGGGAGTAATAAGATGAAATGGATTATTATTTTTGTACCTGGCCATACGCGGGAAGAGTTCAAACATTGTGTCCAACACGTTCCGATAGCGCTGTTTAATTTTAAACAACCTTGACAAGAAAAAGGAGGAAAATTATGAGACACATCTGTTTCTTTCCTTAGCTATGACGGATGAAAAGAAGATACTTTATCTACAGTGAGTTAAAAAAATCTGACCTCTGCTTGAGCTTTTCTAAGTTAAATATGAAATTATGTTACATTAAATTATGCAATAAATGTAAAATATATTAGTGAATTTGGGTTTTTGGTAGATTTTTATCTATAAATCAATCAATCACTTTTATTTTCATAGCTCTTTTAACAATACATATTGAATGAAATGGTGCTTTCCAATGGAACTATATTATTCTGAATAATATGTTCAGAGTAATATAGTATTCTCATACTCCCAAATCACAAAAAAAGAAAGAAAAAGGTTTAAAATAAATGACTACAGCTAAATGCTAATCAAGATTAATCAAAACACACACGCAAATAAGTACACATACCGGAGGAGCTGAAAAGGTCTCAATACCACGATGAAGTAGAAGGGCTCCATGTCAAAGGCCAGAGCAATTAATCCCAGAAAGGCAAAGACTGTTACTGAGAAATCAAAGCTGGAAATAGAAACACACATCCAGAGGTGATGAAGTGTGTATGTGTTTGTGTGTGTGTGTTTGTTTGTGTGTGTGTGTACTTACAGGTTCCACCCTGAGCTGAAATATGTCAAAGGACCAAGGCCTGTGATTTTTAACAAGACCTCAATTCCATAAACTTCATTTCACAGACACATCAGCCGGAGGTGAATAAAAAAAAAAACACAATGTTTACAATTTAAGTGAAACCCACACTAACTCAAACATTCAGATTCACTGGTGATTTCATTTTACACAATTTCCACCTACTTGTGAGGAAAAAAATGTAACTCCATGGGACATCAGGAGTCCATGAGACGCCATCTGTGAGAAGAGAAGAGCTGCTTGAGAGCCAAATTCAATTGGGTTCACACAGAGAAAACAGCTATTTCTCTGTTTCCTGTGTTGACACGCGTTTCTGAATGGTGAATTCAACAAATTATCTGGAACTGCAACACAGCTGCAGTACATGCCATACTGTTCCATTACTCAAAAACATCTTACCATTTAACATGTTTGTCTCCACTAGGATCCAGATGCCATTAACTGCTACTACCAGATCTGTAACAGGTCGATCATGAAAAATAGTTGAAATTATTATACTTTAAATGCATTACACTTGAGTTTAAAAGTTTTGAATTAGATTTTTGAAAGAAATTAATAAATGTTTTTGCATTAAATGAATCAAAAGTTACCACAAAAACTAATTCCTTTTTAAAGTAAATGCGGCTTATTATTTTGCACATACTACAAAAATTCAGCAGCACAACTGTTTTCAGAGATTGACACCGTTAAGGAATGATTATTGAGCACCAAATCAGCATATTAAAATTACTTCTAGTCACACTGAAGACTGGAGTAATGACTGCTGAAAATAAATTACGTTTTAAAATATGTTCAAATACAAAATTATTTGTAATCACATTTGTACCAGTTAATGTTTTCAGAATATTACTGTATAAGTTTAAATTTTTAAAAGGTTTTTCTTTTAACCTACAACGGGCATATTTTATATGAGCATATTTTAAGGATCAGGTATTGCGTGTTAATGTCTAAAGTGTTAATACAATGAATTATTTAAAGATTTGAACTTACACATTGCATATTGGAAAGCTTTGGATTTCACAAGTAAATTGATTCCTGTTAGAAAAAGAATAAAGATCATACCAAGGAAGTACTATGGAAGAGTCCATAAGTATCTAGTCTTGAAAGTACCTGGTTATTGTGAGCGGATCATTAAACTGTAAAATTCTGTAGCTAATGCAAATCGAATCAACGCGACAAATATAAAGACCTTTAAAGATGAGGAATGCAGTACGAGGAAGATCATCAAACCAGTGTTCCCCACTCCGTCGAGCCTGCAACACACACACAAATGTTCTGACTTTAAGTTTAACAAACACCCAGGAAGTATAATCACGTGACAGTGTGTGAAATCTGACCTTCCATTTGAGTCCGATCACTTCATAAAACTTATAAAAGTCCTGGAGACTGGAACACAAGAAAAAATGCACCTTAAAAACTCATCATCTGCTAAAATATTCGAAAGAACGTGAGCACATATGAGTGCGGGCATGTACCTCAGCATGGTCGCTCCTGAATGGTTGAGGGCTTTGAAAGTGAGGAAACGATCCCGTGCTGTCATTCGTGGACGATAGAATTGCATCAGTCCATCAAACTGTTTTAAACACACTCCATCTGGCCTCTAAATACATGTAAATTCATCACACTCACATTCATCCATAAAATACACAAGGTTTAGGAGATATCAGGAGATGTGTGGTTTGTAAACCTCACCTGCCGGCTAACCAGCAGCTGGAAGGCATGCTCTATGGCGGATCGCTTGTGTAGAAGAAGAGATTTGAATTTCATCTTCTCAACTCCATTAAAGGTGTCAAAAACTACCGCCAGGAGCTGTGAAGCAAAAAAAAAAAAAAAGTAAAGAATACTAAATCCTATAAAATGAAAGCAGATTTATTGTCGTCCAATACTGACCAGATTCATGATGAAATAGAGCTCGATGGACAGATACACAATGAAGAAAATGCAAGACCAACGATTCTTTGAATACGCTGGCATCATCACATCTGGAAAACTAGTGAAGAAGAAAGATGTGTGTTACTTTATTATTAATCATTTAGCAGACATTCAAAGTCACTTATTACATTTTTAACAGGGACAGTCTGACTAAAGTGAGCAGGTCTTTGCTAAAGGACATAATAGAGGATCAGAGAAGTTCTCCACTTCCTCCTCGAGAAGTTTGAACTGACAACATTTGGATTACTTCTGCTGTTACAGGAAGACACAAAACAATTCCTCTGAGGCTCAGAGTCATGTAGTCTTAAGTAGGATGTGTGCAGCACAGCGAGGGTACATACTTACTTTGCAGTGGTCAGAAGGACAAACAGACTCACAATGCTGTTCTCCAGTGTGCTAAAATACTGTGGAGAGAAAGAAACAAATCAATTTTGTGTGTGCGAGAGAGAGGGAACACAAGGTGAGTGTGTGATCGAAGTACTAACAGGGTCGACTGGGTTGGTTGAGAACAAACAGAATCCTAGGATGGCGAAGATGATCATGAAGAAAAGCAGGAGCAGAAGAATATCAATGAAGGGAGGAAGAGACTGAAATATCTGCCTCAGGTTTCTGAGGGAGGACAGAAACAGTGTCAGAAAGTCACATTGCATCAAGTCAAAGACGTGTTTGCAATAATCTACCCATTATTACATGGACTTTTAGTGCTTAGTTTTGTGCTAAATCACTGTAACACACGGCCTCGGGAGGCTTGTTGCATGTGTCTCAAAACATGTAATTAAAGAATTGAATTATTAGTAATAATAATTTATTTATTTTTTTAATAGCAACTACAAAATTATTTACATATATATAGTCCCACTTTATATAAAGTGTCCCTACTACCTGTGTACTTCCATAGTAACTAGATGTGTGTGTAGTACGTAACCACAGTGTAAGTACACACCGGTACATAGTATCTACAGCTGTAATATTTCTGTAACTACACGCATGTTACAACCCTCAGAATGGTGTGTGTGAGTACAAATGTGTAACAGGACATTGGTAACAACACTTTGGTAATGAAAGTACAAATGTGTAACAGGACTAAGAGCACTTTTTGGTAAATAAAGTGTTACACTTTAAATTAAATAGACAACTGCTATGGATTTAGCATGTAATTACTCTGATGTCACACAGCAGCAGGCAGTAAATTAGGCTTTACATATAAATTGTGGTTGGTGTCCAGAATGTTCTACTTTATATAAAGTGGGCAGTTCCTGAGAAGTTACCATGTAAGGTATATACACTGGTATTACAGAGGTGCACCAACTCCACCCACTTTACATATCCCTAAACCTACCCAACTACACCCCC
>JAUMHI010000040.1:3276527-3298968 GCA_032359435.1 Enteromius unitaeniatus | reverse complement strand
TGTGTCCTCTGTTTCTGCCACATTTGATTAAACTGCTTGCACATGGATTCAACGTACTCTGAGTCTTCAGTGTCACAGATACAGACGTCGCTGCTGCCAGTGTTAATCAAAATCTGCGGTCGCCTTGAACCTTTTGACAAGAGACAAGGCTTTACGAGGTAATCAAAGCTAATGATTGCAGTTCCATACATCTTCCTAAACTCCATTTTAAACGTTAAAGCTATAAGTGATGCAATACCAAAATAAAATAAAGACGCTGTCTATAGGCAGACATTAATCTGCACGCAAAGAAAATTAAAATAGTTTTGTGTTTAATGTCAAAATGATTATATTTCGTTTTGTTTGTTATTAAGTTAATTTAGAAAAATGTTTGGAGTATTTTTTGTCCGTTAAATATAAGTTTTTGTTTTTTAAAGTAGGCTAACGACTAAGCATTATCAGCAGCAGTGAGCTGACCTATGTTTGATCACTTTATAGGCTTCTCGAACCATCAAGGCTTGTCTAAAATAAAACTATAGATATACCTACTAAAGCAGGTCAAGCCTATAACAATGTTTAGATTTTTAAAATGCGCTGTAATAATTAATGTAGTATATGTTTGTGCAGAGCTGCTGAAGTGCGGTGAGCAGGACGCGGAGGCAAAAGAGCAATCACTTTTTTTCAGAAACAAAACGTTGTGAGTTTTTTTCTTAACCTGTCGCCTTCATTTTTAATGTGTGTTTGAAGAAATCTGTCATGGAATGTATAGGGAGAAAAACGGACTTGTAAGTAAATGTTTCCTCAGTGAAATCATGGCGTTGTGGCTTTACTTGTTGAAGCGCAAGCTCGTCTCAGCTGTGTCTATAACTAGGAGAGGACGCACATCGTTTACGCTGGGCGTAGCTGCGCCTGGTCGTAGTTTTTGATGGTG
The DNA here is from genome assembly GCA_032359435.1 of Enteromius unitaeniatus. Classification (NCBI taxonomy): domain Eukaryota; kingdom Metazoa; phylum Chordata; class Actinopteri; order Cypriniformes; family Cyprinidae; genus Enteromius; species Enteromius unitaeniatus. The sequence continues at coordinate 3,298,058 of JAUMHI010000040.1, read as the reverse complement.
CAACTGGTGTAAATATTGAGTGGAAAGCTCGACGTACACCCAGCTTTTTTACGTCCAGCTGGTGCAACCGGCCCCTGATGATCTGAATCAGGTAAATTAGGGAGACATACAAAATGTGCAGAGCGGTGGGTTTCCAGCATAGAATGTAAAAAATGGACGACGCACATTCATTCACTTCCATTGAAGAAGCCACAATTTGTTCCAATAGGATGCTGCCATAATGCACCCACACTCACGATCGCAAACACACGAGCCTGACCCTTTTTTAAATTACCCTGACTTGTTCAATTTTTGTCTGCTGATTGCCGTGTAAAATGCTTGTGTTAAAATAAGGTAAATACAACTGCAATTTCTTCCTGAAGAAACCTTTGGCACCTCAGTTCACTCAAAGAAGCTGCCAGTCTCAGCTGTCAATCATGATGTCACACTAAAATCACACAAAAAAACCAAACAAACCCTAATTTACATCAGCCTAATAAAATCCACAACAAATGAGAAAAATATTCAAAATGTATTGTAAAATCTAATGTCCCTTTAGATTACAATAAGAGGGCCGGGTTTATGACCTATAGTGGGACCGGCCACCTGGGCGTGATCGAAATGCAAAGGCCCTTTTGAGGATTAGTGTGGCACACTTGGTCCCCAGGAACAAGTTTGAGAACCAGCCTGACATCAGCTGAAGAAGGACAGACAAGTAAGGAGGATGAACAAGCTTAAAGGTCCCCTGAAGTGCATTGAAACACGCAGCGTTAATGACACAACAAGGACTGGAAAAGGAATGACCAAATATGGGCACATGATGGAGAAAACACAACTAAAGGTCTATATGTTGTTGATCCTAGAACAACATTTTCATCCAAAACCGACCATATCCCCTACACCTAAACCTAACCTTAACCATGAGTTATACCTGAAATCAGAGGAAATGATAGATGAATGACAGTGATGTACAAGAACCAAACACTGATTGAAAATATAAAACTATAAACCGGTACTTCTGATTTTTTTGTTGTTGTTCCAGGGTCAACAAATATGTTGATCCAGGAGCATGTTGCACTCTGTAAAATCAGGTTCTGCCTGTTCTCAACCCCAGAAGTGCTGCTTCAAACCTGCCTCAACTCATTTAGGACATACAGGAATGGAAACACTGGAAAACACTCACTTCACCAATGGAAAAAGGCAATCTGAAAGCTGCAGAGAGAACATCTCTCGCTATTCAGAAAGATGGCTGAAGAGCATGTAATCTACCAAACAGCTATTAACTGAGAAAAAGCCCTTCCAAGGAACATAATCATTGTTATTCTGTCAAAACAACACCTTAGCTTGTAGTCAACCACATCTCTGGGGTTACATGTTGTACATCATATGTCTATAAATGGATCAAGATATTAAGTATTTGTGGCACATAATTTTCTGTTCGCTGTTTTTGGATCCAACTCCTTTGAGTCTCCTGTAGACATAATTAAGCTACTTTGAGTCCATATTGAAAGTAATGAATAAAAAAATTAAATAAATAAATAAATAAAAATTACAGCAGATGGGTTTTTGACATTCTCTGAGCCAACAAATGTGACACTGACAGCAGTGTGCATATCTATGTATATTAGCCATTTGCTGCTTAATCTATTTATCCAGCCAGGAGTAAATGAATCCCAGTGCTCAATCCTAGTGAGTCTGATGAATGAACAGCCTTTTTGTCTTTGCTCGCGCACATTTATAAATAAAATAATGCCTAATTCTAATTAACAAGTCTAGCATTATTCACTGTAGTGTTTTACATTACCGACAGTCCACTAGAAACCCACGTGTATACATTACTTTATACATTATTTATGCTGGATAAAACATATGCTGACACCACAAATGGAAGTGTTTATAACACTTGCATTTATACCCCACATACTGTACATAATGTATGGGTCTATTTTGTGAATTTTTTATGTATTGCGTGGTCTATTCTGAATCTGTACTTTGTGTGTAATATTAATTCTGGTAGATCTGCTGCAATTTCGTTGAGTGAAAATGTCCTGCAATTTTCCACTTACCATTACCCATATGGTATGTCCATGGTCTACTGGCATTCATTTGTGATGATACCTGAATCCCCTGAATTTAAACAACGCAGTATACAGAGTGTCACGCCGACAGGCGTACCATGAGACTCATGTTGATGTTGTCATATGCTGTCCTTGTGCTTTGTGTTTGTTTTCTTTCGTTCTCCCCATGTGCTCCTGTCATTTGTAACCCCACCCCGGTCATTAGTGTGTGATTTTCTCCCAGCTGTGTTTCCCCAGGTACCGTGAGTCCGATGTGATTAGTCTATCTATTTAAACGTGCTTTTTTCAGTTCTGTTTATCCGTCGATGATGATGTTATGTTTGAATGTCACCGTGTTCATCTGCCCTGCTGTTTTGATGTATGTCTGCATAGATCCCTGCACTTTCGTTCAGCCCGTGTTTGCACCTTTTTATTATTAAATATTTCTGCACTTCAAGTCCTGCCTGCCTTGCTTCTGTCCACTGCGAAGCGGGATTGCTACATATACTCGCTGCAGCCCAGACGCCAAAATGTGACACAGAGCACATACTTTACTGTATAAATGTTAATTGCTCTTACACACACAAGAAATTGCTTAGCACTTAACATATTTATTCTCAAACCAAGTTCATGCTCCACTCATCACCATGCTGGTACCCTTCAAAAAAAATATGATCTTTTATGCAGTGTGTCATGTAGCTGTATGTGAACATTTCCTATATCTGCAAAGTTGTGACGGCAACAGTGCACGATAAATAAAGTTATTGTCTATCAAAAAAAAGAGTCTGCTCACATTCGCCTAAACGAGTCGTCAGCAATTTGAATCGTTTTCTGTTACGGATCCACGTCACAAAGTAACATATTTGCATAATGTCCGCCCACGTTCTAAGTTCTAAGTCCACAAATTTCCACACGGATAACATCATGTCAAGAAGATGCTGTATCCTGTGAGAGTAAATTTGTTTTATATGCCCTTTCGAAAGATGAATCTACAAAGAACGAGTGGTTAATATAATTTTTTTAAACAAAACCTCAGCAGTACAATCTTGTTGTGTTCGCGTCATTTTACTGATGACTGCTTTTCCAATCTTGGAGTACAACACGATATTCACCAAACCCTTGCTCTTAAAAGATGGATCAGTGCCAGTTTACGTGCTCCTCTGAACTTCTACCTATAAGTATGATTAATAATTGATGATTGTATTTTCTAGCGACCGTTCAAAATACGTAACGTTATTTGTGTATGTTATGTTGTGCATCAACCCTAAACATGTCTTGGTCGCCGGCTAACTTGCATTTCTGTAGTTCTGTTGTTCAGCTGTGGACCTAATGTAGTCTAAACATTTTGATTGATGCAGCTTGACTGTCTGTATGTATCTATGCAATGTTATGTGTATGTATGTGTAAACAATGTTTATCGCAGTGTTATGCATTATACAATGCTGAAGTTCACAACGTAGAGGTGTGCCTGATTCACTTTCAAAAGCAAATTGCGAGCACTTTCCACGGTAGTCCTTTGCTAACTAGTTGACGTTTGTCTCTGAAAGCACCTCTAGTAATATCAGAAAGTATAGTTTTGGTACAAGCTCTGTGGACCGCTGTAGTGGTAGACCAACCATAAAGGACTGCACCATCTGACCAATCACAGCAGTGAGGACTCACAGGAAGGCGGGGTTTAGACAGACAGAGTCTTCGAACTGCTCAATTGTTTAGAAATGGGCTAAAATTAAATCTATTTTTGAAGAAAGCTAAATTGTTTTTTGACCTTGCATGTAAACCTGTTTTAAAAGCAATATTAGCAACCTTTAAAATGGCATAACAGGGACACTTTAAACACTACTTAATGGATGATGACGTATAACAGTGTAGTAGTGGTGCCCCATTTCTTAGGGGAACATTTTTAACCCTTTCCACTTAATTACAAAAGTCAAGTGGAAGGGGAGAGGGGTAGGCAAAGGGGTAGAAAATGGAATTGGGATTGGGCCTAAGTTTATCCTATAGTCAAACCATTCATTATTTTGAGCATTTACAGTGAAGCATATGCTGTAGGCAAGATGTGACTATTTCATTCCAGTCACAGCCAAAGATATGACATGACATGACAATCTGTTGAGTTCTAAAAATGCACAAATGCAACAAAAATTAAAACGCATGGTACTGAACCCTAGCCAGGTGCCAGATTATTGTATCATATTTCCAAGAGCAGATATCTGCAAGCAGTCTGAACATTTGGCACTTGTTTTTTGATGGTACTTTAAAATTTATCCTTAGAAAGATTAATACTCTGAGTGTTACTCGTTCCAGCTTTTTATTCATGTAGCTGTTTTTGGAGAAATGGCTAAAAAAACAATAACCCTACTCTTAAGGCCAATAAACCACAAGAGCAAATTCTGGGAATAAATGAGAATAAAATTAAACAAAATGGGTGCTTAGCAGAGGAAATGAATGGCCTATAATTGCAACATTAATCAAACCAACTATGTGATGAAACTTTCTGAGTGCATGCACAGTGTGTCCCACTTTTCTAGAGAGAAATGAAGGGAAAAAGTGAGAGTCTAAAGGTTTTATGTCCAATATTTTTTTCTGCTTTTTAAAAATAAATAGTTCTAAAATTAAAATCTGCTGGGGGAAAAAAACACAAAAACACAAATCTTAAGCATTACATCACTTGCTCGCCTCACTTTCTGTCAGAAAGAGAGTATTACAACAGCTGATAAAAACATAATAATAACTACTTAAGACACCAGTCTTTCAATCGCTGTCAGATAATGATCAGATACCAAGCACCATTTTGTAGAATTGTTTACCATACAGCATACACATAATATTTACAACTTCTTTTATATATATAGGTAATTCTAAAATGAATAAATGGGTTTACTAAAATGTAGATATGAGTCTACAGCCAACGTATCTGATATCTTTAGAGAAAAGGCTACTCACGAGAAAAAAATGAGTCCTTGAAGAATGCTTCATGCTGAGAACGATTATAATGTAAGTACGGAAGACAGTGATGATTTAAATATAATTTTCTAGGCATGTTCATTATGTTAAGTGCTGTTTGAATGCATTTCCTATCGTGCAACACCAATTTAATACTCACTAAAATTGTTATTCACATGTTGCCACTTAGCGTTTCTAGAATTCCATTACAAAACTATCACCTCCTAAGAATCGGACTTGATCGACAAGAAAATTGTTGGACATGCCAATAATCTTGAAAAGATTATACCTATCAAACCTTAATTTGCCATTTAATAGGAAACAGTTTGGCTAGTGTGTAAATGAGTTTTAAAATGATTTTTGCACTTTATGGACAATCCCTACGACCCTTCAAGTCTCATATGTGATTAGCAAAAGCACAAAAAGAAGGAAAACCTGAACCACCACCTATGGTATTATAAAATAGAGATAACGTATCATTATTAAAAAAAATAATAATAATAATCATAATAATTGCATTTTAAAGAACAACAATAAAATTGGCTTTCTCATTTTTAAACCATAAACCGTAGATCCTCTATCAGAAAATCACCAGGAGAGTTTACGGCTTTTTGATTTATAAATAGATTTATAAATAATTCTCATTAAAATTTTTTGGAAATGGTTGGGAAATTGCATTACAAATGCTGTTCTTTCAGTAATAATTAGAATATTTTACTTTGTGTATGCCAAACACTATGTTGATATAATTGGTTAACATACAATCATACACATAATAGCTTATCACATATTAATTGATAATTAAATAAAAAGACACATATTTTATAATTGGTTAATAAAGAACAATACAGAGTAGAATATCTTATCACATATCAATTAATAATAAAATAAACAGGTTTACACTTCATTTTAAAGTGTTCTTGTTACAGTGTTTGTGTACTGAGTTATGATAGTTAACTACAGTACCTGTACTTACTGTATGGTCAGGGTTAGGACTGTGGTTTGGTTTAGGGTTATTTGAATGTAATTATGCAAAATATATTGTTATCATAATAATAAGCAAATGTAAGATGTGATACAAGGACACCTTAAAATAAAGTGCCACCATAAACAGATTTAAACAGAGCTATTAAAGAAATTGATCATAATACCTTTTGAATCATCACCAGTTGTATCATAGAACCAAACTAAAAAAATAAAATAAAAGAGTTTTATCAGAGTAATTTATGTTAGGTGTTGTTCTATGTAAGTAAGTAGGTAAGTAATTAAATTTATTACATGGATTTGTGGAATACTCGATTCTGATTGGTCAGTTGCCACATTCCAAGGTTAAAACAAAGGATAATGTAGATCCAGCAGGTTGTTATCACAGAATAAACCCTGACAAACTTATCGGCAGCCCAACGTGCCCCAAAGGTATGAGCCCTGCTTAGTAAATGGCTTCTTGCCCCAAAAGTAAATACTAAAACAATAAATAAATAATATAATACATTATTACAGGGCTTTGTGGACTACTCTAATCTGATTGGTTGGTTGCCACATTCCAAGATTTGTCATTCCCAGATAACAACCGGTAAAACTAATAACACAGGCTCATTTGGGTAACTACAAATCATCTTGACCTTTATCACTTTGCTGTCGCTGACAGTTTAGTGCCATATTGCGGCTTACACCAAATCTCCCTTTTCTGTCAAAGATACTAGAAAAGGTAGTATCCTCACAATTATATATCTTTCTTAGAGAAAATGGTATCAAAATCAAATCCGTTAAAGGATTGTTAGGCTGCATTAATTAGATCAGCCGGAACCGGGAACACTCCCCTTAACACACGATGTACTCGTTACATCGTAAAAAGAATGGCTTCTACTCTAATATTAGTCTGTCTCTCTCTTATTCTGTTCCTCAGTCCGTATCCAGATCAGGTGGTGTATCAACACAAAGAGATGATCTTCATTGGAGACCAGAACACCTAGATGAGTTCTGTGGACAGATCGCCGGATCCAGATGCACACACACACACACACACACACACACACTATAAGTCCTTTACACAATCTAAAATGTGTTTAAAATTGAACTGGAAATTAGGTGTTGGGCATCCGGCCAGAGAAGAACTGGACCCAATTTTGGTTCCTTGCCGCTGTTGCCTCTGGCTCGCTTAGTTGGGGACACCTGATTTCTAGTAATTATCATTGTTTTGATTACAGAGACCATCTCTGCATTTGATAAGTTTAATCTCGTCACTATACATTACCATTACTCTATTTTCCTACTTGATAATGTTCAGTGCTGTGCTACAATCTGTATTATTAAAAGCGCTATATAAATAAAAGTGACACCATGTCTACACCAGACACAACAAAATACAGTAGAACCTAATCTGCTGTAGACTGATCGACGCTGTGCGGCACGAAAAATTCCTGACAGAAAACTAGTGCTGCGTTCTATACAGCCGCTTTGTTGTGTCCATTGTACAGACTTTAGCTGTTGCAACAACTGTCCGGTGCAGACACGGTGTTAAAACACTAAACCGTGAGTTAAAATGGAAAAAAGAAAACAATGCAGATAGATTTTGACACGTATGTGTAACATCTCAATGTTTGTCTATGTTCATTGTTGCCCGTATGTTCCCCATGTGCGTTCTGTGACCTAGTTTCTGTTAATGATGTATTCCGTTCAGGTGTGTCTCCCTCGTTATCTGTGATTGTCTTCCCTATTTAAGTTGCTCCTTGTGTTCTAGTCTTGGTCCGTTATCGTCAGTATTATGTGTGTGTAACCCTGCTCTGTGTATATCCTTTTGAAGATTAAATGTTTGAAAAGAACTCCTACTCTCTCCGTGCCTTCCATGTGCACACCTGTGACAGTATGATGCCAAGGATCTCAACAAGATTAGTAAAATATTTCAGCTCAGATCAGTGTTTTGTGTCCAACTATTTACTTTTGTGTAATTAGTGGGATAATGTAGATCCAGCAGGTTGTTATTGCAGAATAAAGCCCTTCGTTCTTATACAACAGCCCTTCGATAAGCCTGTCAGGCTTTATTCTGCTGGATCTACATTATCCTGCTGTATAATGCAGTTATCAGTTCTGCTGTACATATAAATATTGTCAAGCATTCAGATTGTCAAAAAAAAGCTTTACATTTTGATTAGCGAATCTTCAATTAAATCTGTTCGTGGAATTATAAATGTTTCTTGGAATTTTATAGTGTGAATGGACTGTGTCGCCCACACAGGTCAAAGGGCCTTCAGGGCTGAGCAGCTCACACTCTGTGTTCAATTAGTTTAACTTTTAACTGTTTTTTGTTGTGTTTGATTATGGATTTGGATCCATTTTTGTAAGCAACTGCTAAGAGCAACTGCTATGATGCTCTTTAATCGTAACATTGACTTTTTTGCAAAATTTTAAATAAAGCACACAAGACAAGGCTATGATGCTCTTTAATCAGTCTGTACTGTGGCATCTACACTAAATCTCTTTCTAGGAACTGAAGGTGCTCGAGTTTATCAGTAGCAGGTTATTGAGCCAAATGAATCCACACATGGATGCAAAATAGAGGCAAATATTTTTTTGAAAGTGCTGACACTCATTCAGGATGATAAAAGATTTGAGTCAGATAGACAGTCTCCCATTTCCCTTTCCCTCCTACTGAGAGCAGCATTGAAAAGATATAATATGATCTGATCTGAAATCCCAGCAGGCTGTGGCTAAAATTGAAGCTCTAAAACAGTAAGATATTAATTTAGAAAACTGATTACTGATAATAATCCACATGCCTACAGTCTATCAATTATCTCTTTCGTTATTTTCTAATTTTGATCTCCAAGTTACATTCTTATAAAGCACATCCTTTATGTGTTGTAAAAAAAAAGCAAAGACTGCATGTCTCTTTTGAAGTATTTTTTGTCTCTAATGTGTTTGCCTGTCTGCCTCCAATCAAACAGATCGCTCAGTGTTGACCTGTAACTCAAGCTACTAATTATCTCTCTGTCTGAAAAAGAACCAGCGATGTTCTACTAGCTTATGAATGACTAAATGCCAAGTGAATTCTTTAGCATGAAGATGTGAAAAAAGAAAACCTTTAGTCATCCTGTCATCATATTGATGTATAAATAAAGGGTCAATGCATCACCGTTAAACTTCACAGCACTGTAAATTCCAGTAATCCAAGGGTCAAAATGAAGCTAAATAATATCATTAAAAATTAGCCAATTGCTTTTTAATCAACAGATATTTCACAATAACATTTTATAATATAAAGTAATAGAATAATACAAATAATTAGGCAATTTAATAGGCCTAATATACTACAATAATATAATTTCTTTTGCATTTAACAAACGCTCAATCTAGAAGTATCTAGAAGTAACCTCCTTCAGTGACGCATGATGATAAGTTGTGCGTGTGTGTGTGTGTGTGTGTGTGAGAGAGAGAGAGAGAGGTGGCAATGCTTAGACCGAAGACTGTGATTATGATCATGCCATGGGTTGAGACGAATCACTAATAACTGTGGCTATCATCCAAACCGCTTGACGCAGAGCTCCAGCGTCAAACACCACCAAACTGTCCAGAAGTGCATCAGAATTGCGCTCTGCTGATTTTGAGACTGCAACCCCAACCTCGTTACCATGACATTTACAAACTCCTCTGTGGATTTTTTCTCGCAGTTCTTTATCTTGCAGAATTTCTCTATGTATTTTAATTTCTCTTTGGACTCGATGTACGACAGAGGATCGAATTACGAGTCTGAATCCCACAGACCGACCATCAGAGCCCTGCTCGTCGTCGCATATTCCGTTATCATCATCATCTCGCTGTTCGGAAACGTGGTGGTTTGTCACGTTGTTATTAAGAATAAACGGATGCACTCGGTGACAAGTTTGTTCATCATGAATTTAGCCATTGCTGACATTTTTATTACTCTCCTCAACACACCTTTTACCCTGGTAAGTTTAGTTTTACTTGTTTACTTAAGAATGCATATTTGTTATTCTTGAATGAAGAAAAAAAAAAATCTAAATAGGCTGTTATAGTTTTACTCTTGTTGCTTTCATGCCATTTAAAATCTAGATAATTTTGTAGTTGGGCATCTTCATTTAGGATGAAGATTTTTTATGATAATTGTGTTGTCTGTACCTAAATAAAAATCTTTCTTTATTTATTTAAATTATTGGGTTATCACTTGCCAATTTTGAACTAGTTGTGATAATAATAACAACAAAAGCACATTAAAAACATAAATCCATCATGAATACACCTGAGAATTTGACACTTGGTTTTCATTGAGACTATTAGATCAGTCTATTATCAGTCTATTGAGCGTTTGTTAAGAAGGGGGATAATTACAAGTCTCTGTCTCTTTTTTCTCAGATATGGCTCAGATATTTTGAATTGAAAATATAGTAGAATTAGTTTACATGCAATGATACCCCCAGTGTTCAAGAAATGGTTATGGCCTTGGTATGGATTTGCATTCTTCCTTTAGTCTTGTGTGTGTGCAGTCACATGTGCACATTATCTCTATCATTGCTCTTAATAGTTTAGAAAGGACTATACAGTACAGAGGAGGTGCATGATTCATCTGTGAGGGTGTAGGGGTGAGCATGCATTTAATTCTAACATGCCACTTGGTTCAAGGCCACTCTGTTGCATATGTGTTCTTTCAGGTTCGGTTTGTTTACAGTACATGGGTGTTTGGGAAGGCGATGTGCCATGTGAGCCGTTTTGCACAGTATTGTTCAGTTCATGTCTCTGTTCTTACATTGGTTGCCATTGCTATTGATAGACACCAGGTAAGTCACATGCACATGCAACCACTTGTAATTAACAATTAAACTTTTAGACTGAATAGATTTTCACTGTTAAAAACATTAGTTTGCTGAATCAATGCCAGTGTGTAGTCATGATGGGTGATTATTGTTGTCCATCAGGTGGTGATGCATCCAATGAAACAGAGGATGTCTCGGCTTCAGGGCATAGCCTGGATTGGTGTAATCTGGGTCATGGGGTCCTGCTTCTCTCTACCTCATGCTATCTACCAGAAACTGCTGCGCTTTGAATTTATGTATGCCTTTCGTTCTTTCTTTATCTTTTCTTTCTTTCTTTTTGATGATGCAAACTGATAAATACTGTGACAATTTAAATGGATGTAAATAATGATTGTTATAATGCTATTATGAGAATATTTTGTTCTCAGTACAGGGCCACAAGAAACCTAAATATTGAAAAAGCAGCATTCAAGCATGATACCTTCCTATCATTGGAAATGTTAGCAGTCAGGCCTGAATAGAAAGAGAAAGAGAAATATGCACTTCACGATTCAATGTATTCAATCTGTTTCCCCAACTGTATCTTCTAGTTGTGAGCTTGAAAATGCAATTAAATTAAAAATTGCATGTTAAAAAAAGGCTTTTAGGCTTCTCCACCCTAAAATGAAAATTAGTTGAAAATGTACTCACCATCCAATATGTACATACACTTATTTCTTCAACACAAATTGAGAGATGGTAATCCTTTGCCGTCAGAATGAGAGTCAGAGCTAAATCAAAATATCATAATAATCCATAAAGTAATCCAAAAAGCTGCAGTCATCAATTATGCACAGATCAAAAAAGGTCTAAACAAACACTGTATGTTGTTGAATTTTAATGAGAGGATAACAGGGAATCACCACTTCTCACTGGAGGAAGTGTTATCATGAATATTAACTAATATTTAATATCTCTTTAATTATTTCCTTAATAACTTATTTTATTAACTAGTAGTGTTAATTGGTCATGGTCACCATGGTGATGGTCATTAATTAATTATTAATTGATGATGATTTGCAATATATAATTATGTTGTGACTTTACTTGTTGATTATTAACTCATCACTTAGTAATTGTAGTAATTTACACATGAGGTTTCATAAAAAAATGCAGTAATTAACAATGTATTAATGCATAGTATTTTACCTGTTTTGCCTGGAAGTTGAAATAAAAGGCTTTGGCTTTGGTGGTAATTAATAAGTTAATATTAGTTAATAAAATAAGTTATTAGGGAATTAATCTACAATGAGACATTTAAATGAAAACAATTCATATAAAGTAATATATTAACCAGACAGACTCATTATTATTTGCTATGTGGCAACCATTAATGAAGAGCTTAGATAATCATGAGTTATGCTTTAATTCAATAATATTTGTGCATGAATTAACACTTAATATTGTAAAGTGTAAATCCTGATAGAGAGAAAATGCTTAGCAAATATTTATTTTTAGGTGAACCAACAGTGTGATGTTAAAAATGTGTCTTGTCTCTATCAGCAATAACAGAGTACGGATGGTATGTCTACCCAGCTTTCCTCATCCCTCCGATCTCTTCTGGAAGTATCTGGATCTTGCCACCTTCGTCCTGCTCTATGTATTGCCTTTAGCCATTATCTCCTTATCATATCTGGTCGTGGCCAAGAAGGTCTGGTTCCGGAACGCTGTTGGTGATGTCACACTGGCTCAGTCAGCCGCTCATCGCAGAAGGAAGAAGACCACTCTGAAAATGCTAATTGCAGTGGTAGCCGTGTTTGCGGTCTGCTGGTTTCCTCTAAACTGTTACGTTGTGCTGCTTTCAAGTAAAGTGATCCAGGCTAACAATGCCCTGTACTTCAGCTTTCACTGGCTGGCCATGAGCTCTACCTGCTACAACCCCTTTATATACTGCTGGCTCAATCACAGCTTCCGTGCAGAACTCAGAGCCCTGCCTCTTATTGGCTGCATAGCCAAGGATAATGCCATCCAGCAATCCTAAGGAAGATTTTGCCGCTGTTTATTTTAATATTCCATTGTTTTTATAAACATTCACATATAAAAGCACTGCAGAGGATCATCCCTCTACTCCAAGTTATTTCTCATTTGTATCCTACCCACAGCTCACATGTAGTCCTCTCCATCTCCTCTCCAAACTGCATTGCCATGGAAGAGATGAAAAATATAGAAGGTATAAGAAGTTAAATAGAAACTATGTTCTGTTTTTAAGAAAAAAACACACTACATGACATCTGAAAACACTACTGTAGGCATTATACACAGCTGAGGATAAGTTACTCTGAACAAAATAAACTCTTATAGAAATGTGCTCTTTATTGCTTGGAGACGCATGACAAAAACAATATGTGTTCTGAAATCAGCTCGGAATATCAAACGCATTTGATGCTTGCAATCATAGCCTAAAGCGTAAAAAATAATAATAATCTGGGCCTGTAATACACTACATGATTTTCTGTGAAATCTGTCAAATACGGCTGCCCAGAATCAGCAGATTGTCTATGATTTCCAGAAGCAAGCTTTGACTCATCCAGACTGTAGATTGGGGCTAAAATTATAGTATGCTCCTGCCTTTAAAGTGGCATTTTAATAGCACAACATCACAAAAAAACACCTAAAAATTAGTAAATACCTAAGATGTTTACTTCAATTTAACGTCTGAATCTGCTGTTTTTTTGTGGCTAGTTTATGATATTCAAGTGTATCTGCTAGCTTATTATTTAATTTTATTCACAGTTTGACGGCTTCTGTTGCACTATACAATTCATATCAGGGAATTATTTGTTTTATTTATGTTTTTTTCTGACATATGAGCCATATTTCATTACTTTATTTCCATGCATGAGCAATTCTCAGGCACCACTGTATTAAATGTATGGCTATTGTTTCAATCTATCAATAGTGTTTACAGTATTTGTAGATGGTGTAAAATATGAATATAGCTAAATGAATAGCTGTTTCATGCAATTATATCCCTCTAAATATTTTTGTTTGATATTAAGTCCTATTCTGAGCTTCTCAGTTTTCTGGGCTGTTATGTATAACATACAAAGCTTTAGATTAAGATTTTGTTTTTTAACAGCTCCTGCAGAATGCTCTTTTCTGGTCCAACCAATCTGGGCTTTTTTTTACCAGTTAGTATAGACTATAAATTATTGGGTGGCCAGGTCTCAGGTTTGAGGTTCATTCTTGCACCACCTAGTATATATTAATTGATCTCCCACACATAATAAAGGTGATTTTCTGACCACAAGCCTTTATCTGACAGTGCTGATTATTAAGTTGGCTTGAGATAGACACATCCCTTCTATGTTCTATTTCGAATCAATTTAAACTCCTTTAAGCTAAATATATATTAAGCTTATATATATATATATATATAATAGTTCATCTAGTTGGACCAGGTGTTCAGGTACTGTAATATACTAATACAGTGCAGCTACAGTAACGTAGTTGGTAATCGGAAGATAACTGGCTCGATTACCACAGATATTGTGCCCTTTAGCAAGGCCCCTAATTCAGGAGCTGCTGGGGATGGTCCCTATAAGGTGTAATTTAAAATGCTTTGGCTAAAATTGTCTGCTAAATTGCTACTTGCTTACCAATTGCACATAAAGCCATCTAGGGCAACATAGAAAATGACTACTTGCTTTCTTACTAGGAACATTCTATCTTGGGTAAAATGGGAGAAATTATTTGCACAGGTGTGATACGATTGACTATAGGATGTACTACCTTCTAGTGACATTTCGTTATGGCTATTTTTATATGATGTAGAGTCATCATTTTTCCCTCATGCATTTTTAAACATGCAAGTGTTGTGGTTTGTGCATGACATCAATTTAGTTTCTGTTCTGAATCGTAACTTAACTATTAACTTAATAGATTGCACAACTTCAAAATCTATAGCATTTTTCAAAGCACAAAATCAAATAATATACTCAAGTAATACAGGTTTTAAAAAGCTTGGAGCAACAAGTTGTAGCACAAATGCTTAAACCCAAACAGATATTTACATGGATATCAAGGCTGGCGTAATTTCAGGTGATTTGCTTTGAAGTTAAAAAACTAAAGGCAAATTTATGAAGATGGAGACTGACCTCATACAAACTCTTACATAGTCACACATATCAAAAGTATAAAAAGGTGGTGTGATAAGGAAAATTAACATTTGGTTGGATGAATTCAAACAGTTACCAGTGTATGTAAAACAAGTATTATATACTGTATATACTAAATGTGATGCTTTTTAAAATGCCATCATGACAGATGCTGTGCTCTGGGAAAAGTTTGTAATAAAACTGCATTCACGGGATCTCATGCTTTCATCTATTGACATCCATCAGTCAATCGAAAAATACACCAAGAGCACACTTAGTCTAAATGATATTTGTCAAGCCTTTCATTGTGACATTGTGTCTAAAAGAAGCCAGACATCATACCATTTGTCTGTCTAACCCAGAGTAACACAGAGGTCTTCTGCTGTACTGCATCATCCTTATAGGATACTATTTCCCAGTCAGTGGGTACTTTGCTTTGAACTACTGCAAAAAGAGGCTTTTACATATGCCATTGAATAGAAGAACCAAATGTATTGTTGCACAGTTATTTGATGTGATAAATCCCCATGTTGTTATTTGATCTTGTGTGACATCTGTGTGTGTGTGGGGCAGTGTTTGAACATGGCACACCGTGTGTGTGAGATAGAAACATCTTTCTGGATTGTTACAGTTCTGCAAGAATGATTTTCACAATTTAATTTCCCTGCAGTGGGAATTATTTGCAGCTTTAAATGTTTTGTGATTTTTATAGTTGTAAAGCTGTTTTTGGTCTGAAATGAAACGATAAACTGGTAGGGCTCATTTACTGAGGTGCCACTAAAAATGTCAATCTTGTGCCTGTTTCCTCTGTGCCTGTCATTCAATGTTACAGTATTTATGTCTTTCAAGGATGATAAATGAATTTGAAAATGTCATGTTTTTAACATCTAAGATTTCTACGTTTCTTGGTTTTAGTCATACATTATGTTTTGATGTGTGTCCTGTTCTTCAACGGACTTTTAAAAACAGCTGAAAAAGGAAAACCTCACATAGCATTTTTTGCATGTATTAATTAAAAAGACAAAAAGTATAGGATGTCAGCTGCATTAGAGTTTATTACTAAAAGCCTGTATTTGTGTGTGGTTGTAATTTAATTAAATTATTAAAAGCTTTTATATGTTGTGTCAAGTGGTCTTGGAGATGTTTCTATAACATGAGCAGCACACATTACAACTGCCTTATCAAAAGAAATTCTGCTTGCAGCAGAATGCAGTATGATTATTTGCACCAAATAAAAATTAAAACTTGTGGCATAGATACACAAAAGTGGACGGTAATGGTATGTATACGCGATGGGCAGGATTAGAGTTAGAGATCATTTTTCACGAGTATCACATACATATGAGTATGTGTACTCTGCAGACGTTACATATGGGAACTTGCATGAGAGACCAATCACCTTTTTGTATTAAGAAAAGGCCAATGACTATTTGTGTGCATTTAATTACAGCCAGGTGCACCTTATCACTACGTGAGTATAAGAGGGCATGGATGTAATGCACTTGCAGGTTTTCGCTGAGGAGCCGAGCCGGCGTCAGCGTAACCCAGGGTCATGGCAAGGGGATGAAACATCTCCGTTCCCTCCTTCAGGGAATGTGGGTTACCTTTGTAACCTTAGACGTTCCCCTTCAGTCGAGTAACTCCAATGTTACATATGGGAACAGACCCATGGAAAAGACCCTGCGGCCACATTACACAGAGACCCCCTTGCTGACAGGCAAGCGTGTCAGCAGGAGAGTCTGCACGTAACCTTCCCAACGCCCTGGGGGCCAAATAGGGACCCCGCAGGGATGCTAGATGTACTGAAGCATGGGGTGGGGACCGGAGACATGAAGCATAAACACAGTTCTTACGTGTGAAATTCAAGGAATACATTATATCGATAAGATATGGACACAAGTGAAGGGAAACACAGCCTTCTGGCTGACTGTGGAATAAGGTTTTGGTAGCCACAACCTACTGGGCGAAGGAGACCAAGTAGGAGCACAGTCGGAGCTAAGTCCGACTGCGAGGCAGGAGGAGATGGGTTCGCCTTGGCATGGGGGAACCACTGAGAAAGTGCACGAATCCTGTAGGAATGGCGTAGCAAGCCGACACCAGCCGGCCTCCCGCTAGGACACAGCCTCTTCACGAAGGTCATAGAACCTGGTGAAGGTGTTGGGTGTCGCCCAGCCTGCAGCCTTGCAGATATCTGCTAGAGAGGCAACGTAAGCCAACGCATAGGTGGAGGCAACACTCCTTGTAGAGTGGGCTCTCAGACCTAAGGGGCACGGCTCTCCCTGGTATAAATAAGACAAGGAGACGGCATCAACCACCCAATGGGCCAACCTCTGTTTAGAGACAGCATTCCCTTTCTACTAACCTCCATAGCAGATGAAGAGCTGCTAAGAGCGTCTGAAGCTCCGAGTGCAATGCGCATACTGGAAACAGCAACTCTAAGGCTGGGTTTGCCTCCTCCTGGGGCAGATCTTGCAGGTTCACTACCTGATCTCGGAAGGGTGTGGTAGGAACCTTGGGCAAGTAGCCGGGCCGGGGTCTCAGGATAACGTGAGAATCAGCCGGTCCAAACTCTAGGCACTCTTCGTCAACAGAGATGGCCTGTAGGTTCCCTACCCTCTTGATGGAGGCCAAAGCAATCAGGAGCACTGTCTTGAGTGACAGATATTTGACCTCGACTGATGCTAAGGGCTCAAAAGGAGCTTGCCCTGTAAGGTGACGGCAAGGTCTCAAGAGGGTACCGGAGACGGCCTCGGGGCATTAACCTCTGGGGAACCAGACAATGAGTTGGTCCCTCCCTAGGGACGTCCCTCCACTGCATCGTGGTATGCTGCTATGGCAGCAACATACACTTTATGAGATGAAGGGGACAGCCTGTGCTCCAAATTCTCCTGCAGAACCTGCTCCTCGTCCTCCCTGATCTTGCACAGGGTCTGTGCTAGGAGGCTCACTGGGGGAGAGGCTTGGGCCCTGGAGGCCAGCTGTGAGCCAGTGCATTCCTGCCGAGGGGCGCCTCGTCAAGGGAGTAATACAGCTGGCAATGGGAGGACTCGGGGGAGGCAAAGAGGTCTATCTCTGCCTCGCCGAAGTTGCTCCAGATCAGTTAGAGTTGCCACTCTCCAGGGTGGGTGAGCTGCCGTGAGAGCTGGTCGGCTGCACGGTTGAGTGAACCTGGAATGTGAACAGCGCGCAGCGATTTCAGCCGGTGATGGTGGGCGAGTTGTGTCATGTGGCGGGAGCGTAGACCACCTTGTCAGTTGATGTACGCAACGGACCAGCACGTGCCTGTGGCGCAGCATCAGTCGAAAGTGACACAGGGCCAGAAACAGGGGGTGGGGGACAGGGAGGGGACTGGCCTCAGAAGGATGAACATCCTGGGGGTGAGCCCAGCTTCTCTGGGCAGCCCCTACCTAAAAAGACGATACTTACAGATTAAGGGGTTGTAATATTTATCCCTTTAAAGCATATCCCTTTGCAGTATCACTAGAGAAACAAAATCAGACTTACTCTTTTTTTCAGAGGCTTGCAGAATGAGGATTCTAAGTTACTGGGTTAGTCTTTTTCACATTTCCATGGTTGGTAGATGCACTGGGGAGCTGATTTCAAGACTTACAACCTGGAAAATTTAGACTTTAATTTTATGTCACCTTTAATATACTGAAAGATATACCCCACAACATCCAAAAATTATGAATGAACGCTTCTTAAATTGGTTATATAACATAAATTTTCCCTCAAGCTGATATCATTCTTTAGGGTTGCACTCAGGGGCAGACTTAACCATTAGGCAAAGGTAGGTGACTGCCCTGGGCCTCCAAAAGCCAAGGCCCCCCAAAATGCTTTTCATACACGAGATGCGCATGAAGTGCGGACATGCTAACAGTTGCTATTTACGGTGTTTATTACCATGATAACTGTTTGTGTCAAAGCTGAACGTGCTTTTTGTTTATCCTGCTTGTATAGCAAACAAAAATATGATGCATCTGATGCTGACTGTCACATGAGCAGGAGGTCTCTCGATCTTTCCCTGCTGTACATCTCTCTTTCTGAAAGGAGCTGCACTTTCAGTTAACCCTCTGAGCCCGGCTCCCGCATATATGCGGTTTGAGATGTCGTCTCCTGATGACGCCAATAAGAACTTAAATTACACATTGAGTTTTGATTGTACAGATAAGAGCAATACATCAATCGAATCTGTGAAGGGTCTAATTTTCTTTAAAAAAAATGGTTTAAATGTTGTATCTCAACTGTAAATCAATTGCTATTTCGTGGTCTACAACATTAAAGAATAAAATGTCTGATAAATGAATAAATGTAAAGGTAGAAACACTGGACATAACTATATATGGAGCACCATTGTGCATCATCAACTATCACAACAAAAAAGAGCTTCAAGGTTGATCAAGGTAATATTCCCCCATTGCCAGAGACACCAAAATCACTATCTTCCCCGGCTGGGCTACTCATTCCTGGTCCTGGAGGTTCATTGTTCTGCAAATTTTAGCTCCAACCCTAATCAAGTGCACCTGAACCAGATAATTAAGCTGTTCAAGATTACTAGTAAGCTACAGGTGTTTAATCAGGGTTAGAGCAAAACTCCAGGACTGAGAAGCCCTACTTTAGGATTTTAATAAAAAGTCTGTAATATAGTTTAAAATTTTTCAAAAACACCCATTTTAGCCTGTCAAAAACAGTTATTTTGGAGACACTCTGTTCTGTGTACTTCCCCTTTACATCATCACGAGCTCTGCTGACGCATCTTTTCCTAGGCCCTCTCAAAGGATGTGTATTTAGCCGTATTAATAGTCCTAGACTTTACATTCATAGCGAAACTTGCTAATTGGCACATTATTAGGAAAGCAGATTTGCAAAGATTAATTAAAAAACATTAATTATACTGACTGCTTCTGTATGTGAGGCTGGATGCTTATTATTACATCCAAAAACAAAATGCTTCAGTCGCTTAGGATTAATGCTTTTAAAAATGCATCTGGCATTATATGTCCCCTTAAAGGGAAGTTGTATCTTTTTTAACTTAATAAAATAAAGAAACATCTGATAACCAACGAGAATGTGAAGAGGGCATTTTAGATTTCCTGATCAGCAATAGGCCTATAGACTCCTTGTCAACAGAGTGACAAAGGTGACATGGAGTCAGATTACATGTATATTATGTAATATTATGTTTTATTAGATGTCTGGACTATTTTTCTAACAGCACATTTACTGCGAATGATCCATTATGTAAAAGCAAGTAAAAAATTCTACATTTCTTCAAGTGTGTTCAGTTGGAAATGAATCTACAGTCTGGATGGGTTGGGGGCCCATGTTGGTGAAGGATTGTTGGAAAAACGTTTGTATCGTCTCCAAATGTATACCTTTTGGATTGTACAGCTGATCTGTGTCTGGACTCTGACAAAGAATCTGTACTAATTTTTTTTATACATATACATTTATACATCTGGCCAGCTATCTAAAACTGTTATTATGGTCAACTATGTGGATGCGTCAGGTGACCACACTGGAAAACTTAAGATTTACTTTTAAAAAATCTGGCACATTTGGTCCTCTCTCTGATATTTTCTTGAAGATACTCAGTGATTGTGTCTTTCTAATTTTGGTTTATAATTTTTATTTCTGTCTTTGCTCTTATGCGTTTATATGCATTTAAATGTCTAATGTGTACTACATGTTGTACCGGGTACCACTTTTGTTTTATAGGAAATTTATTGGTAATTTAAAAAGTCCCCGTTGAACCTATTTCATGACAAATCAGACCAAACCTGATTCTCATCCAGTTATGATTTCTACACAATAACGTTTAATCTCTGACTGATGGTTTTATTTGTACCTTAAACTGAATAGTTCAGAGTGTCACTGAGTGGATTCATACATAACTAAAAGTTTTTCTCCTTTGTATCCTGCACAGCTGTCTGGCTTCTGGATGCTTAGAGGGCAGTCATTGTGCAATGCCTAAGCAGGTTTTGTAAATAGAGTAAAACAGAGACGCTCAAGGTCCTGAGTTTGTTTGTTATAAAGTGTATAAAGCACTTGGAAAGTGACTCATCTTCAGTAGTCAGTTGTGTGTTGTGTTGTGTTCAATCATAAAAAATTTGTTCATGAAAACAAAATCTGTTCACATGGCTTTGACCCATTGTACTTGCCTTCTATGATTTTTTTTTTTTTTTTTTTGTCTATAAATAATTATTTTTACATTCCATTTCATACCCAAGAATGCATTCTCTTATAAGAGACTAGCTCTTCTATATACTCATATAAGAGAGACAGCATTTCTGTCAGGACCACTATCGTTATAGATGACTGGCAATTACATTTTGAATTGGCGGTATGGTTCTGTTTTCAGAATTAGAACCCTGCTGGATGTTTCATTCACCTGAGCTGTTACAAACTACATGAAAGGTCATTTTTAAAAGGTAAATTCATAATAAGGAGAAATTTAACAGACTTATTAAGTCCTATTAACATGCAGCATATGTAATGCTAGCGATCATTTAAAAAAAAATTAAAAAAGCAAATATGTTGTCAAAACCCACATAAACTCACATACATATATATACAGGTCCTTTTCAAACAATTTGCATATTGTGATAAAGTTCATTATTTTCTGTAATGTACTGATAAACATTAGAC
>JAUMHI010000040.1:3226249-3243496 GCA_032359435.1 Enteromius unitaeniatus | reverse complement strand
ATGGTATTGACCAAAAAAGTTCATAGAACTTCATAGATATTTAGGTTTCCACCTAAATATTAGAAATATCTTTGACTTTGTGATATAAAGCTCTTTTTGAAAGAGCACTGCGATCAAGAAGAACCAAGCAAGTGATTATGTTTGATATAGTGAAGCTCTGACACATAGACCAGTCATTCAGTAAGGAACAGAGCAACAAAAGAGGCCTTTTGATTTCCTGCTTGGAATCAATTAAAGGGCGAAGATGGAGCAACCAGGGACACAGGGAGCGAATAATGATGTGTGTGTACTGTATGTGTGTGTGTGTAGATGTGAAAACATAAATGTACAAAATGCCCATTTAAAAATAACTCAAGCGATACAGGTATATGTTTTTTTTGTGATTATGTGTGCGTGTGCTTCTGCGTACCTTTGTCTGCTTTTGCTGAAAGCTTTAATAACAGTGGTTTTTCTTCTTGGAATTGTGGACTTCATTTTCTGCAGATTAAATTAAAATGCACACATTTGCACACCGGTTATGTATGACACATATATCAGCAGCAACAAAAGTATTAATGAATGATGAAAAAACTATAACAAATATGAATTTGCATAGTAATTATAGCAACCATCTGTGCAGTAAGAAAAAGAAACTGTTCTCACCAGTTAATCTGCTTTCTTCATATGACATCTGGTATAAAAGCTTCACTGACCTTTCAAAAAGAAGAGTTGATAAGGCTTTTCATCCTATGTTTATTAAATAATACTAATACTAATAATAATAATAATAATAAATCACATACTGGTGAACACATTAAAACACCCCTATCCTAAATTGCTAATGGACATTCTTTTGTAATAGATATCCACAAAGAATCAAATCAGAGGGTCCTACATAATTTAAGCTCAAATTATGTTCCAAATTTTTTTTTCAGTACAGTACATATCACAAGGACATCTGTTTTAGATCTGGAAAATGCTGCAGTCTAAAAGTGGCAGGGAACGTGTGGAGGCATGATGTAGATTAACAGAGAATATCCTATATCAACACACATCAACTAGAAGCCTGGGCAATGTGTGATATCAGGAAACATGGGTCTGAATGGGAAAAAAAAAACCATGAAGCTTTGTTTTTAAATAAATACATAATTCATTTAATTCGGTGCACCCCCAGAGGATAGGAAGTCAGTCGTGAGTATCAGGGGTATGCTGACATTTTCCAGGTGGAGAGGGAAGGCACCGGGTTATTGAAATGTTCTGTTCTAGGCAGTACACAAGCAGATGGAGGCAATCCAGCACATTTCGCCTCAGCGTGAGACACCAGCCACCATTCCACTGCAGGCTAAGTCTGCTGGTCACCGTGGGCCCTCCAGAGTTGCTCTGCCCTGTACTAAGACAACATCTAGGCTGGCGTGTAGAGTCTCTATCAGATGTGCCAGCTAGGCCCCGAGTCATCTAAGAAGACCACAAAGTGGCCTTGAAACAGCAACCCGAATTAGAAAATTCAGGAGATGACAAGGGCAGCATCGCTCCTTCCCCCAGACGAGTACCGTGTGGAGAATCTTGTGTTTCCTTTACTTTCTTTTCTCCACATTTTAGAAGAAAGAGCAATTTCCCTTTCCTTCGGGTTCTCAGGTTATCAGGTTCACTGCACGCTGTCCACATTCTGGGATCGGTTAGTAGTAAGCATGACACACTGGCTCTGTGTCATGCTTACTGCAACAGGGATGTGACTGCTTCTTTCCTCTCCAGTAAGTTCCCTTGTGAGTGAACCCTGGTTAAGCTTCCTCCAGTACCTCCAGCAGTCAGACTTGGTGGAGCAGTACTGCTGTTGGCATGCCCCTGTACTGGGCTAGGTGTCCATATGGATTCATTCCCTTTGGGTGATCCCATATGTGTCATCACTTCATAAACCACAAATCAAAAAGCAGTGTGGAGAAGTTTCAAACTAAACATGCCAAAGAATGGAAAACTGTATTTACTTTGGCATAGTTGAATAAAAAGGGTTCTGTACAAGAAAGTGACATACCGTGAGTCTCAAACTCCATTGTTTCCTCCTTATTATGTAAATCTCGTGAATTAAAAAAAGAGCATTAAAAAACAGGCCAATTTGAACATAACACTGACTGTGCCCCCACGTATGCCCACCCATGTTCTAGGCTAGCCGCCAAAATGAAAGTAAAAAGTGATCATGCGTTTGAAAGCAGTTTCAGTGCCCAGCGTATTAATAGTAGCTCCCTGATGCCCACATTTTATTTACAATATAATTACCCAACTGCAAGAGGATGTATTGAAATATATATTTTCCTCCCTGTGTTTCCTTCCTACTATGAGCTAATGAAATGATCTGCACTATGAAACATCCCATCAGAGCAGAGCTCAACATTACTATTCATGACAGTTCCAAATAAGTCTATAACAGACTGTTTCATTCCATGGAGAAATCCTATGGTCGTCCTGTAAATGGACATGTAAAACCGTTTCTGGCGAATTTTTACCCACATAAGCCACATGCCTTCTATGTAAATATCATACAAAAAAATTTAAAATATTTTATGACACCTTTATTTTATTTCTTTTTAATGTGACATAAATGTAGCTTTTTCTAATGCTGCGTTGATGAAGGTGAATACATTGTTCTTGTTTTTATTCCTGTTTTAAGAGTTTAACACATTTAACACTATGGTTAAGATAGGGTTGGTTTTTCTTGACAAGAACATTATTTATTTAGAAGCAGAATGTCTTCATGACCACATCAAACAGGAGATTCTAATGTAAACTCCACTTCACCTCAGCACCAGGTGCTTGTCAAAACAGCGTGGAAATGTTAGGTGACAAGGAGCTGTCAGGCCATAAAAAACGATTTTCCTGTAGCCTGTGATCTGAAATTTCGTTCAGCAGAGTGCAGCTCTTAAATTAATAGCAGCCAAATAACCAAATAATCCAGTGGCTGTGATTTATACTAATAAAAGAACAAAAGGGAAAAAAAAGAAAAAATCAACTTTTATAGCATTACAGATACATCTATATTTAATTTTGAATTTTGTTTGTTTAACTTTTTAAATTTTTGTGTATTTCCCATTTGCTAAGGGGCACAGGAATGATAATGGATATTAAAATGTGAAAATTGTTTTAAGTTCACCTAAATTAGAATTAATTTTTTTTAGTCTAAGAAATGTTCAAATTGATAGCTTTCAATTATACCGTAATGTTGAATGGCTATAGTCAATGGATAAATTACTCACCTTAAGTCTTTAATATTAAATAATACTAATATTAAAAATAGGCTGTATTTGTGTTGTTTTCTAAATTAATTTGAAGATTGAATGTGAAATTATTGTAATATAAAAGTATATTTAAAAACCTTTATGTTATGTTATGATTAATCATGAATAATTTCCAAAACGTGTAATTAATAACTCATTTTTATATTAATTGACAGCACTACCCTTTTATTTAATTATTAACACAGGCACATTCCAGTTACAAGGTAAGCACAGAATTGACCTCTAAGCTATTTAACAAGACATGAATATCCTTCGAAATAAAATAAAACCAAATCCTATCACTAAAATAAACCCAAATGCATTTTTAACAGCATTCCAGGAGTTATGCCATCTTTATACCATGACTAAAAAAGAATCAATTTCATGTGAATTTGATACAGAGAAAGACAGAAGAGCTTTTTCTGAGGACTGAATGCTCTTGAGTGTTCGTGTAATGCATTGCATGTATAGTGTGCACATTCACAGGCATCAAAGCCAGCCAAGCACTCCCCCTTCTAAACAACATCTGACTTAACACGCTGTAATCTGAATGGCATCTTCATTTTGTCTTGCTCCTTCATCATCCTCATCTTCCTCCTCCACTCAACCTGAGTACATTAGCTGGAGGGCCTTTCGCTTTCATTTTATTTCATCAAATGAAAAAGAGCCTCTAGTGAATAGCTACAGTAAATGCCACTCACAAACACATACACATCATTGCACGGTTCTCCAAAGCTTATTTAAACTTCCACAAGCATACGCAGCTTTCAGCGATTTGATCCCATTACTGGCCCAATCATGCTGTTAATAACAGACCGGATTTGAGCTCTTTTCATTGTAAATTGCAATGATGTTTGCTGAATGCTGACCAATCTGCTATCAACTTGCTGTGCAGCATTTAAGTAAAACTTAAAAAATGCAGCAATTAGCTCCAGGAATTAGAACAACAGGTTATATTTAGGTTAGAGGCTTATCATATTTAGATACCACTTACCATCAGTAACAATATGAAATATGAGCTAAAAGCACACATTATCATGTTTAAGAAGAACGTCTGACGTACAACCCACATATTCTCAGTTTGTGGTCTAATCGAGGACAGCTCATGTGAACTTAGACACATACACACACACATATACACACACCTTTTTTTCCACAGGCCTTGTCAGCGGTCCACTTCTGGTAGATTGAAGGTCAGTGTCGTTTGAGACCCTATGATGTGGACTCATTTTCATCCATCTCCCTCAATCATCGTTGGAAAGGCTTCTCTAAATCTTCTCGTTCACAGAAAACTCCTACAAAGCAAAGGATATCGGATTGTCTTTGAAAATGTGTTGTTGCTGTTTTTTTTCAATCATAAAGGGGTTTGATTTTATCACCCTGATGAGAAGCTGTCTGGATCTTGGTGTGAGGAACTTTACCCACCCAGCCCATCTCCCGTCCCCCCACAACTTTTTCTTTTCTCTTTAATTTTTATTACTGTCCTCTTCCTTTTGCCCTCCCTCCTTGGCAAGGCTTTCTCATTTCTTTCCCTGTTTTCCTTCTCTCCGTGTCCCGTTTCCCTCACACACATTCTTTCTGCCGCACTCTCTCTCTAAATATGGACATGGAGGTTCAGTGACTGAAGTTCCAAGGCCCCCCGCTGGATGTTATTGTCACTACAGAAGCTATGAAAATTAAGTTCAGCTTTGCAATCAGCAGCAATTCAGTATGTTAAATGTCTTTGAAACATGATGACACTTCATTGCAGAACTAACGGCCACATCTGAAGCATGGTTTCCCAGTTCACAGCTGGAGAAAAATACCAGTTAATAGAAGAGAAATTAGTCAGCTTTTGAGCTGTAATATATTAAGCAGCAGCTAAATGAAAAAAAAAAAAAGCGTTAGACTGTTTTAGTTCATTGGTCATAAGACCTGCTGAAGATCTTCCCACCAACAGAGCTGTGGCAAGGGTCTGAGTCACACAAGAGGTTTTATCAGATTGCCTATCTTGTCACTTCTTCCCTCACACGATGCAGCATCTTATCAGCACTTGGACACAGACAGAGCCAAAATAAACCATTTTAAATGTCTATTTTTATTTAATTGGTTGTGCATTTACTTGTTGTTAATTTGAAACTGTATTTACATTCAGTCATTTAGCAAGCGCTTTCATCCAAAGCCACTTAAAAATATCCTCTGTCATTGCATTAATACATTTAAATAGCACTCTTAATGTCCACATTTTACTGCATTAAACAAATACGCCAAGCAGCATCTGCAAACAAACGTGGTTTAACCTTTCCATTTTTAAGTCTTAAAGCTGTATTTTTTTTTACGTGTATAATGTGCTAATACTTAGCAAATGTCAAAAAGTAAATAAACGACATAACATCAGAACACAGGGGTTTACGTGCAGAGCGAAAACTGGTATAATAGAGAAATATTATCTGCCAGTAACATTTCCATTCCAATTAAGTGTTGGACACCTTTTAAAGAACACCTTTTAATGCCTTTTTTCTTCTCTGTTCTGTTCTAAGTGTGTGTTTGTGTAGGCATCTTTGTAAAGAGTGAAGTTTTTGTAAGAGTGCAAAGGCCTGGTACACAGCTGGAAGAATTCCCAGAGCTAAAGTTAGAGAGCTTAAACTTCTTCACCAGAATTCATTCAGTCATTCTTCCATGAATAAAATGCAGCTTTGCGCTAAGAGAGTCATGCAGAAGAGGCTGATGAAAACACTTACTAAAGACTAATCATGAAGTAACAACCCCAACTTCTCCTTTAAGACAAACTGAATATTAGAACTTCCCCTTTAACAGATGGGCCACAACTTTAGCTGGTTGAGTGTTGAAATGATGATTGCACACACATCTGATTATTTACAGAGATATCGAAAGCTCACTTACACCCCACGCATGGCCACACACACATACACACACACACACACACACACTCATAGACAAATACATGCACAACACACAACCTCACAACGAGCAAGAAAACTATAATTTTGTCCAATGTGTATTTATAATCAGAGGTTAACAATAAACTTGTACTCTTGTGAACAGTGTTTAAATACATGCCCAACCACACACACACATACATGCAGACATAAGTAGTACACAATCATGCACAAATATGACCAGACTAGACATTCAGACTGTAATACACAAACAAAAGCGCAGAGCAACAGAGATATTATAAATATGTTAAACAGGACATGAACTAACCCTTTTTACATTTGATGTTTTGATAGAAGCAAATAAGAACATGTATGCATGTGTGTAAGAGAGTGATATGAGTGTATGTGAGTCATCATGACTAGTGTGGTTGTAAGCTTTGCTGATCTATATCATCATCTAGTCACACTGAAAAGCTGCAGTCAAGATCTGATCCAAACCAGATCCAAAACAAGCATAAGCAAGACCCAGATCTCTCCGAACCAAGCGTCTGATTAAATATGGCTATAACTAAACTCCCTTTCTCTCCTTTCTCATTTCTTTGTGTGTGTGCTATTTTGGCTAATGCAGATAACTGCATGACGAGATGAAAAACAGAGAAGAGGTGTCTCATCGAAGGAAGTGTCTTTTTCTTTAGAAGGCGTAACTGAAGTTTCTTTCTCTCTCTCTCTTTCTTTCTTTCAAACACATCTCCGTGAGAATCAGGCCTGAAACATTGCTGTTGTGACACGCTCTCAGCCGCAGTGTGGAGGGTGGAGGCTGCTGCTGAGCGGCCATAGCTCTGAGTCAGTGATCACTTTATTGAGTGGATTTAGAAAAATTCCATATGTATATTCTCAGCCAGTTTCATAGATATAAAATTGGAGGGTACGAGTCATGCCAGATACATCTTTGTTTCTCCATCTGCTGTTTTTCTTAGCATTCATTTTTTTTTGTGTGCTGTAAATCCTACAATATGAATGTAAATGTGCATTAGCATAATTGTCAACATCCTCTTGACACACAATAAAATACATGTCCTCAATGACATGCACTACATGCTCTTTTCCTTTTAAGTCTATATAAAACCTTACAGCTCGACTTACAGCTAGGATAGGGAGTTGAACTTGTAACCCAAAGGTCACGGGTTCGAGTCCCAGGTCCGCCAGGGATTGTGAGTGGTGGGAGTGAATTCCCAGCACTCTCTTCACCTTCAATACCACGGCTGAGGTGATACCCTTGAGCAAGGCACCGTTCCCCCAACTGCTCCCTGGGCACCGCAGCACTGCTCCGGGTGTGTGTGTGTGTGTGTGTGGTTGTTCACTTCTCACTGCTGTGAGAGTGTGCATGTTGGATGGGTTAAATGCAGAGCACAAATTCCAAATGTGGGTCACCATACCTGGCCACAAGTCACTTAAATGCATGTCAGAGCAAATGAGAATCGTGAGGTCAAAGGAACTGCCCGAAGAGCTCAGAGACAGAATTGTGGCACTGAACAGATCTGGCCATGGTAACAAAAAAATTAAGAGCACAGTGGCCTCCAAAATCCTTAGATGGAAGACGTTTGGGACGACCAGAACCCTTCCTAGAGCTGGCCGTCTGACAAAACTGAGCAAATCAGCAGAGAAGAGCATTGATGAGAGAGGTAAAAAAGAACCCAAAGATCACTGTGGCTGAGCTCCAGAGATGCAGTCAGGAGATGGGAGAAAGTTTGCCCACTGCTCCAGGTGTGTGTTCACAGTGTGTGGGTTTTCACTTCTCGCTGCTGTGTGTGTGCACTTGGATGGGTTAAATGCAGATCCCTAAATCCACTGCTCATCAGCTGTTCCATACAGTCATTGCATCACTGTTGGGTGATGGCAGCATCAGGTTTTTCAGCTGCAGGGACAGGACGACAATGACCCTAAGCACGCAGCTAAAACAACAAAGGAGTGGCTTCACAATAACTCTGTGACTGTTCTTGAATAGCCCAGCCTGAGCCCTGACTTAAACTTAAAAACTGAGCATCTCTGAAAAGAACTAAAAATGGCTGTCCACCAACATTTACCATCCAACCTGACAGAACTGGAGAGAATCTGCAAGGAGGAATGGCAGAGGTCCAGGTGTGAAAAACGTGTTGCATCTTTCCCAAAAAGGCTCATGGCTGTATTAGATCAAAAGTTCCTTTCTACTAAATATTGAGCAAAGGGTCTGAATATTGAGGACCATGTAATATTTCACCAAATTAGTAGTTTGGGTCTAGTCTACATTGTAGACTTGGACCATGTCATGCCAGTTAAAATTTAAAATCCTGTCATTAATGACGCTAATGTTGTACCAAACCTTTAATCTTTGGAATACAAATTAAGATATTTTTCATTAATTCCAAAACCTCTCTGACCCTCCACAGACAGTGAGATAACTACCATGATCAAAGCACCAAAATCTAGCAAAGGACATTGGTAAAATAGTCTATGTTTCATCAGTAGTTCAACTGCACGGAGGACCAGAGAGCAGTCTGATATAGTTAATATATCTTAATTTGTGTTCTGTAGATGAATGAAGGTCTTATGGGTTTGGAAAATGAGGCTGAGTAATTGATAACAGTAATTTTACTTTTGGATGAACTAACCCTTTAAGCTTATCCTCTACAGCAACAGCAAGTGGAAAGTTTCAGTTTGTCTCCATGTCATTATTTGTACATGGTAACAAATATAATTGGAATTACACAAACGTAAACATAAAGAGCTTCTTCCACCCCTGAGACCCCTGAAATCTGCTAAACGAAATTACACGCTTCACTGCTCTTGGCACAGTTTTTGTCATTTCAGGCAGCGTGAGTCTGGCAATGGAAATATGTGAGCTTTTGTTTCTAACCCGCATCGTCTCAGCTGCGCGAGACAGACTCTCAAGCTGGTCGATGGACCACCGATGCCACAGTGGTACCACAGAGCATAATGCCTGACCAGGCCATCTGCCTAATGGGAAGATAAAGCTGAAACTGATCTCAGCAGTCAGTACTGTTGAGACATGAGAGAAAAGTGTGAAAACTAACAACACCAGACCTCAGAGCATCCAACATCCTCAGCAGAAATTCACACATTACCACATGACAGCTGAGCACAAAAACACCAATCAACCACAAGAGAAGTCTGTGAAGAATTCACCCATTGCAACTGGACTCGAAAAACAGCGCATCTGTTGGCAGCTCTACTAACCTCAATCTTGATCTTCGCCTTGTCTTCTCAGATTGTTTAAAAGGCACCTGGAGGATGAAAGCAAACACCTCTTAGTCAAACTGCCAAAGAGTTACTCACTTTCCAAAGTGATGTTTACATAATTTACAATTACACTTCAGTAAATTGTAACGCTTTGCTTCCAGCCAGACATTCTGAGTAGCAGGAGGGCCTAAAGACTCCACTCCACACATTAGTTTTTTTGTTTTTTTTTTACTCACTGCACTTTAATAGAATAAATGGACCCACATACTGATAAAAAAATTTTGTTGGAAGGAATTTGAGTTTCAAATTATTTTTCCATTAGTGCAGACAACATTTCTATTACTGACGAGGGGAAAAAAGGCATGTTTATGTCAAGGAGGGAACTGTTGGGTTGTGTTAGTGTCATTAAAGTATAAATGAATCCCAAATCCATCCAACAGTTTTCAAAGGATGAAGGGTTATTGGCACTAAAAGCCGGCAGACCACGCTCTCCACACTCCAGGAGAACCAAAATTACTATCACTTCACTGTGTTCAGCACAGGCTTCACAACACTTTAATGTTGCCCACATGAATCTGGCCAGAATTCAAGATTGATAATAACATGCTAGCATGAGTTACCGCTTTCTTTAACCAGTAAATCTGTGTTATATATTATATTTATTAAGATGTTATGCTCACATTAACTAAAATTAAAATCACCCACCGTATGCACACACACCCTTAATGTATTTCAAGCATGGAAATTGTTGGCAGCTTGGAATACAAATGGAGTCAGAAATTCTGCCAACATAATGAATGAACAGTCTGTAAAAATTGGGCAGTAAGTACAGTGCTAAAAAAAGGAAATTTCTGTATTAAATTGTGAGAGTTTTACCCATATGTTTAATTACAGATTGCATTGTGTTGCATTGTAGGATAAAATGTCCATAAACTGTAAGATACTACATAGTTATAAACCTAAGATACTGGTTGGATGGACAACCCAATACTACACACACAGTGCTACAGTTTGTGGGGTAATTTGGCGGGAGAGTTTGTGGCTGTTATTGCAAACTCAGAGCTTTTTTTTACATTTCACAACTACTTTAACACATACAGTGTTGTCTCTTAACCTCCAGATATTTCCTGCTCTAAAGCCTCCGTGTTATCTTCCCCCTTTTACTTCCTCCTCGTGCTGGTGGCTTATTAGTGATCACACACACGCTGTCCTCTTCATACAAACACTCATCAGCGCCTGATACATACATGCCCCGAAGAGAACAGGTCCGCACTGACGGGCAACCCCGAGGAACCCTGCGGATCCAACCAGCGGTAAAGCGAGGAACGCAAAGGTTTGAACATCTTCTAAGCCTCAGCTAGGCTAGACAGCTGCAACAATAAACTAGCATTAAAATAAGAAGGGAAGTAAAGTGAAACAGAGAGCTGCATGGTGGGCGAACAGAAAGCTCTAATTATTAAATAATCCTTAAATAAAGTCTTTTATAGGACTTTGTTCTTTTTTTTTCTTTTTTATATTTGACTTCATAATTACCTGAAGCTTTGAGCTGGGTGCTGCTCTTCACTCGAGGACTCGCTTAGTCTAAAAAAGTCTTTCTAAGGGATTGGGAATCACTGATCATTCAGCTTGTTGGAGCACATCTGATGAACAGTGGAAGAGGGAGGAGTGAGCAGGACAGATCTTCCTGAACTTAATGTGTTTTAAAATATTTTTTCCCCCCCTCATCTCTCTAGGTGTATTTACACATCTGCGGGTCTCTCTCTGATATAGACTCTTCTCTTAGAGTATTTGACAGACTGTGGTTGACACTCGATTTAAGGGGGTGTCAGTTTGTCAAATACCCCAAGAGAGGGGGCACGAGTCTCCAGAGTTCTCCATTACCTGCTTTGACACAAGGGAAGTACACCCTCATGTTCAACCATGTGCAGCAGTGCATGTGTAAGCTTCTTATGCTCTGTGCTGTATAGATTGCTTACAAACTGTAGTCTGTAATGTCATCTAGATTACTAATTTTAAGAAATGTGTTCTCACTGCTTGAGGATTGCATGTAGATTACTTTTCTTGTTTATAGATTCGAATGGCATTTTTCTTAGAAATAGCAAAGAGAAATACAATTCTTTGTTCTCAACATCATGAAATGCATTACCTATTTAATAATAATAAAAAAAATTAAAAATTTTGGAGATTTTATGTTTACCTGTGTGTCAGTGTGACCATTAACCGACATTACAGAACTGTGAACGTGAATGTGCTGTTAAATTATATATATATATATATATATTAACATGTTATAATTGACTGAGAGGTGCTTTTGTTTTATTTACATGACATTTACATGGAATTTTCACAGCTAAACAATATCATGCATAGTAGAATTGTTTCTAAAAAGAGAGGAATTAGAGAGAAGCAACAAACCTTAAATCATTTACTGACAATGTATAAATGTCAGCATGTCATTTTTAAATGTAACGCAACTGAACTACAAGGATTACATTTTTGGAATGTAATCATGTAATCACTTGCTACCTAGAACTGCTTATTATTGTGCAATAAATCAAATAAACAGAACCACAGAATGTTCTCAATATAATCTATTCATTTGTGTTTATTTGCTCTCTTGTTGCAATCTTTCTGGATGGATGAACAGGTTGATTGGATACACAGATAAAGTACTGTTAATGCAATGCTACGTGTACGTTTTTTGCATGCTGAGCATACTGACAGCTGCTGATGAGAGTTTGCATGGACAAGTTCCTCACTACAGACAACGGGGTTGTGAAATTTGTGTTTCATTGTTAGTATGTGTTGTAATGTGTGTGGGAGTGTGCTATCTGTAATCACTTATTAAATCTAAGCTTGTTTTAGCATTTCAAATGAAACGTACAGTGGTTGTTTATAAAAAAATCTAATCATAATTACTAATGGAAATTTCCATCAGGTTAATAAGAAAAGTAAAAAAGTATTTTCAGAAAGAAATAACAGTACTTTCAAGGCTGTAAAAAAAAAGCTGTTCATGTTTTTGTTAAGCTTGGGGTTTGGCATCTGGTCTTACGATAGTACATGTTTGAGTCACTATTGTCATGACACCCAGCAGTACACCTTTCAGAAATGAAATGAGAAAGCCAAATTTCAATTTAACTTGTTGGGGTGGGTGGCTAATTCCATTCAACGGGAAACTTTTTTGAGCAGTGTTGCAAAATTATATTTGTATTATACAAAACAAATAGATATAATTAGCAAAAAAAAAAAAAAAAAGTATAAAAAGAGTCTGCAGAATACACTGATGGTCTCTGCATACTCTGCATTAATAAACAGCCTTCTTCAGGCAAAGCTGTTGTAAATCAGGTTGTTTTCTTACTATTAGAGACATACAGTGTCCTCATAACAGCCCAAGGTTAAGCAGTGGTTATAAGGTCATTCTTGAGTTCACTGCCTGGGTTTTCTTTGGATGTAGGACTTTGAGTGTAACGTTTTAGTCTCAACGGCTGTCTGGGCTGCTGCGAGCAATGTTGTGATCCCGCTTCATCAGCGGGAAGGGGCACGGCAGGCAAGACTTCAGTGCAGGAAGGTTTAATAATAAATGAACAAAACAAAGCTGATCGAAAACGCAGGGATCTGTGCAAAACAATAAACTCACAAGTGCAGGGCAGACAAGCACAGTGACATCAAACATGAAACATTAACGACGGATAAAAAGAACTGAAACTTCAAACTAATTACATGAAACTCTAAGGACCTGGGCAGGGTTACACATGACAGGAACACATGAGGGAAACAAGCATGAAAATGAAACACACAGCACATGGACTAGACATGAAAACATACACAAAGTCACATGGAGCGCCTGGGGGCGTGACATAGCCCCCCTCCTAAAGGCAGGACAAGGGGACAGTGGTGCAAAAAAGTCAATGGTGCAGAGGTAGGGCGGGTGGGTGCTCTGGAGCCGGCCCGGGGAAACAGTCATAACAACCCCCAGAGCATAAAGCACTCACGTGGGTGAAACGGGTCTGGGCCTTTGGCTGGCCATGGCAAGTCAGGGTCCTGGACTGGGCACGGCAGATCGGGGCCTTTAGCTGGCCACGGCTGGTCGGGGTCCTGGGCTGCCCACAGGTTTGTGGGCACGGCACGGCTCTGGCAGCTCGGGAACGTGGCGCGGCTCTGGCAGCTCGTGAACATGGAACAGATCTGGGAGCTTGTGAGTGTGAAATGGATCAGGCCACTCGTGAGCGTTGTGCGGCTCTGGCAGCTCGTGAGCGTGGAACGGATCTGGTAGCTTGTGAGCGTGGTGCGGCTCTGGCAGCTCGTGAACGTGGAACGGATCTGCTTTGGGAGGCTCAGGCCACGGTAGCTCCTCCTCTGAAACCTTCCAGAGGCCCGGTCACGGTAACTGCTCCTCCGAATCTGCTTCCGGAGGCTCAGGCCTGTCCCACCCATCCCCATCGTAACCCAGGCATTGCTGCCACCCCCAAAAAAAATCTTGGAAGGGCCTCCCACCAGAGTTGGGCCTGGGTCAGCGGATGGTTCAGGAGTGGATAGGGTTATCAAAACGGGAACAGGACATGGACACGGGTCCTCAAGCCGTGTAACGGGGCTTTCACCCGTGTTTTGCGGACTAAGCACCGCAAGGATTTCAGCTGGCTCTCCTGGCCATGATGGCAATGAAACTCACAAAAGTGACTGTAATTAGATTATATTCCAGTTTTTAATGTGCATTTGATTACAGTTTACATGGGATTGCAGTAATTACAAAATATTTTTTATTTATTCACTATTTATTAATTTTGGAAATACTTATAAGACGCAGTATCCATAATTCCGAAGGACAAAATATCCACCTGGTGCATTGATTGACAGCCCACACACATACACCTCAAAATGTAATGTTTATCCACGCGGAGAAGCTGTTTTTGTTGTATTGTTTTTACGTTTACCTGTGATCATGATGATCAGCCAAGGGGGCTTGGATGAAAACAAGCCATTGGCTAAATTTTGTAAAATGCATGAAATGGAAACATGTAATGCAGCTTTAAAGGGGTCATGACACAGATTTTTTTATTATTATTTTAATATGTTCCTTGAGGTTAACTGATAGTATAATGTCATTAAAGTTTTGGGGTTTTTTACAAAAAATAAAGAAAGAAATCATCTGATCGTCTGTCTTAAATTACCTGTTTTAAGGCAGTGTTTATGCAAATATTTGTGCCTGGTTGATGTCATCATGAACCAGAGCATGAATAAACAAATACTTTGTTCATAATGAGGAGGATGTTTTAAGCTATGATAATTGCAGGATGTTTTAATGGTACAAAACCTCTTATATGCCAAAAGATCAAGGCAATTTTGATTT
Organism: Enteromius unitaeniatus; assembly: GCA_032359435.1. Taxonomy (NCBI): domain Eukaryota; kingdom Metazoa; phylum Chordata; class Actinopteri; order Cypriniformes; family Cyprinidae; genus Enteromius; species Enteromius unitaeniatus. Next base: position 3,228,788 of record JAUMHI010000040.1, on the reverse strand, counting down.
TCCATGCCATGACCTCTTTAAGGAAAGAAATGTTCACTTATTTCATTTCAAAGTACCATGCTCATATGCATTCAAAACAAAGATAAACATGTCATAATGTAGGCCTATAAGTGTTAAGTTGACATGGACATTGTGACTGCTTGTGTATCATTTGCTCCTCACTGCGTCTAGTTTTCCTTGCTGATGATTGATCTCTTGCGGAACGTGAACCGTCATACCATCCATCCAGCGCTCCACAGTCACCTGACAACCCAAACGAGATCTGAGCCAATGACAAAAACAGCAGCAAAAATCATGAGCACAGTGGGAAACAAAAGAATTTTCATGCAGTACAGTCTGTCCTTGTAAACATCTGAGCTTTCTGAAATAATGGCATTTAATCAGTTTACTAAAGTACTGGTTACTATATATAAAAGTTATTATTATATATTTTACAAATCATTTAGGATACTACGTAATACAAATATAACCTGCCATTTTATGTTTTATGTTGAACATGTAGTGATGATGTAGCTGATTGAACTCATGTATGGTGAATTAAATAAGATAATTAACCTGCTTCAGTTTACTTGTGCTCAACTTGGTTCTATTTCATTTGCGCATTGTTGATATCTTAAGTTTTTTCTTGTCGTAATTCACCAACAGTTTAAGTAAAATCATTTCTTTATTGTCTAAGATGCATTGATGTGATTACAGACATCCCACACTGCAAAAAACTCATTTCAGGGAGATAACACTAGCCCCCCCCCCAATGAATAATACATGAATAACACTCTAAAATTAAAATAACGTTAGCAACAAAAATCATAGCTTTTGTGCCTTATCCTTCTCATTTGTCTTCTTTCATGCTCAGACGTAATCTGCACACCAGGGGTGATCTATTCAACAGCATTGGTGCACATTGTGATGCAGAATGTGATGCTTATCAGAGACTGTATACAAGTTGGAAATGGTAACTGCATGCTGGCTGAGAATTTGGATCGCTGAAAATGCATTTTAATAGCCTGAAAACAGGCTGTTTATCTTTGTTTCTCTCTCTTTATAACTTGATTTCCAGGAGTCTAGGAGTCAGAGAGCTAATACCTATAGGCCTTCTGGGAGAGGAGGGATGTGTGATTAGCACTGGATGAATCATACTGACTTAAGTACTACTGACTTCACACTCATTTTAGATCCAGGTGTCTTACGTCTTGGTGAGTCCGTAAGCCAAATCCAGCATGTCGACCTCTTCATCCACCGCTGGCTCCAGTTTGTCATACACACTCTCCTCAAATATCAAGTGACAGGTGGAACAGGCCAGAGCGCCCTCACATGCTCCTAAGACACACACGCACATTGTTTTCATGTTGTATGGGGACATTAAATGAACATGCAATGGTTTTTATATAGTATACTTTTTTTTCTCCTTTTATCTGTTATCTATTTATAACTTGTCATGTGAAACATCTAAATAGAAAGGTAAACATAATTTCTGTTCATAGTACCTTTCATGTATTTTCATGTTTGCACTGAAAGTAATTAATTATTTAACGATAGCAAAATGTAAACGTAAAATGCAAAAAAAAAAAAGTTTTTTTATAAAAGTTATAAAGTAAGAATATCACAATAAAAATAAACAGTTTATAGGCACAGTTGGATATTCTCAAAGTTTTCCAGCATGTTTCAAAATGAAATTCAAGATGACAGCTTTGACAAATGCAACAAGGTGAAGTCTGATGCGTTGTGTGTGGGATCTATCTATCTATATATCTAGTGGTAGCCAAAATTGTTGAAACATCCAGATGGTTGCTCTGAACACAACAAATATCAGATGAAGTAAATCTTAGGGTTTTTTCCCATTTGTAACTTTGATATATATATATATATATCTATATATATATATGGAGAGAGAGAGAGAGAGAGAGAGAGAAAGAAGAACATGAAAATGTATCTTTGGCAGATCTTTAAATCCAATTCAAAAAAGAAAAGATAAGCATTTCTATTTCTTGCTGACTATATGTAAAAAAATATTTTCTCACTTGTAAGCCTTAACAAATTGGTTTAGAATAGGTTAAAAGGAAAACAAGAAGTGGGAACAACATTTAGAAGCACACACACATTTAAAACAGATGGGACTTCTGATCACATGGAGCCAAAATAACACAAAAAAATGTAATTACCAAAGCCACTGATGTCAAGATTCTTCTTGATGACAGCATCTAGAAGAGTCTCTCCTTCTTTGACAAACACGCTGCTCTTTGCCCCAGACTGATTTACAAAATGCACCAGCACTTTAGAGCCCAAGGAACTGAGAACACACACACACTTTCTTAATGACAGAAGAAGAAAAAAATACAGATTAAACAGAAAGAAAAAACTATTACAAATTCTGGTAACACTTTATAATAACTACACGCTATGAATCATTAGTTAAGCATTAGTAAATAGCCAGTTCATCCTTTATAAAGCATTGTTCCAACATTATTTAAAGGCTCAGTTATCTTCCTAACATAAAGAAATAAACAAATACAACACAGAGGGATACAGAACTATTAATTTG
>JAUMHI010000040.1:3209335-3226107 GCA_032359435.1 Enteromius unitaeniatus | reverse complement strand
ACTAAATGCTTTATAACTACCTGACTTAATCATGAATTACAGCAGGAACATGTGTTAATAAAGCATTTATTAAAACACTGACCAACTATTATCATTTAATCCTTTACTTAGACTTTCTAAATGGTCTTATTAAACACTAACAACTCCTAAATAACTGGTTTGTAAATAATGTAATACCTTTAAAAATAACAAACTGATCATTAATAAAGTATGAAAATACAATTATTGAACATTATATATAAGGCATTTAAAGATGCACTTGTAACCTGTTTACCAACAGGTTATTATTATTGCATAATAATGTTGGAACAATGGTTTGTAAAGGATTAAATAAATGCTTACTAATGCTTAACTAATCATTTATGGTGTATAGTTATTATAAAGTGTTACCAAAATTTGTAACTATGGATTGGCTTGATGAGTCAAACAGTGTTATAGTGAAAGACAAACAGTACTTGTTACTAAAAGTTTCTGAGCAGGAACAAGAGTTATTTTATTATTCTTTAGTATCCATTTTAAAGAGGGAGAATCTGCAGTGTTCTGCTGTAATTTAACTTTTGATTACAAAAGAATGTTGATTAGTTTTAATCATTCAATGTGTTTGCAATCTCTTAACATTTCACGTGCAATTGAGGACCCTAGTGGTTGCATTAATGAATTGTAAATCACAGATAATGATACTCTTAACAGACCAAATAAAAAATAACCAGTGCTGGGTAAATTTCTCTAAAAAAGGAATTAATTATAGGTTACTTATTACATCTTTAATAGAGTAGAATACTACTTTAATTACTCTCTCTAAAATGTGTTTTATATAATAGGCTACTAATTTTACTTTACATTACATTACAGTAAAATAAAGAGTAATCCCTTACTGTGTCATTTTAAGAATAAAGTAAAATTAAAGTAATTAATAGTAATGCATCACACCTAACACTAAAAATAACAATACTTTAATTAGACATTTGTCCAATATCATGACATTATGACATGGTCTTCTGGTCTTTCATAGTCTTTAAACAGTGCAGTTTGATAGCAAAGCCCAGAAAAAGTCAAATGTGATTGTTTTGGACTTACTTCAAGTAGAAAATGAAAAGTAGATTACCATTCACTCAACACAAGAGAAATGACCCTGACTAAGGCATTTGTCCTTGTCATTGCATTTACATGAACAGTCATAACTGAGTTATAGGTTTTTGTGTAGTCGAGCTACATTTATTATTTTTCTGCCCAAGTATACATGACACTACGTCTAACTGAATATTTAAGTCATTAAATGACGTCACCTCATGCGCACATCGGCGAGGCCAATTATAGGTTGATTAATGTGTGTACATGCTGGACCATGTTGAGCTACAAATCACATTATCCAACTCTGACTGCCCCGATTTCAGCAAGACAAAAAGACAAAACTAGTTTCTGTCCTCATTTCTAAGATAATATTCTTAGCAAACTTGCTTTGTGACAGTATGCGTTTTAAAAAGCATTACATTTAAGTGAATTAGGTGGTTCTGTAAAGCAGATGACAAATGGCATGTCAGATTTTTCATGTGACTGTTCCCGTTCTAGACTTTTCAGTGATGACTCATGCGCTATGCACAGGAGACTCTGAACACATTGTCACCCATCCATGAATAACACACAGTTTCAATCCTGCATTTGACAGCCGTATACCTTTTCGGCTTTGGGTTATGCTTCCTCATTCACTCTATTCTGAGTTTTGGATTCACCTACTAATACGCAAATTACTGGGGACTTATGCATTTTCAATATTTCTGTCTATTTGAACTATTTCTGTCACATATGGAGATATATTTATGAGAGAAAAGAGGGTATTAAAAGGGTGGTGATAAACTAAAGTATGAAAGTATGACATGCTGGCTGGGGTTTATGTAAAGTAATGTTGTGTAGTCTTGAGCAGAGCAAAAGATGCTGATGTCCTCAGGTTTTTACAAATACAGCCCAAACAAACACCATTCCAGTAAATTCACAAATATCTCCCACTTTTTTTCCTTCATCACCTGCACACATTAGCTCACAACAGATGCACAGTGAACAGATTCACTGTTACTGTGAACAATTCACCCAACTACACCTGAAAGTTAAAAACAAAATGATTTATTGACATCACGTGCTTATTCACAATAGCCAATCAAAGCTAAATGTTTGTGTTACATAAATAAAATTGTAATAAATTCAGTCAGCTAATTGAAATTAACATCTAAATAAATTTATTTTAATTAGTGCTGTCAATCGATAAAATAATTTAACTAATTAATCGCATATTTTTCCAACTAACAGTAAAGTTTTTAAATATACTTTTATATTGCTATAATTTCACACTTTGAAATAAAAGGATACAGCCTACAGCATGCTCTGGTATCTTTGTGCATGTCGTTGATAAGCGAATACTGCAAGCACAGTACCATTTGCCTGGCGCTGAAGTGAGGTGTGTCTGAAATGTCTCCTATTTGATGTGCTAGTAAAGACATTCTGTAACTGAATAAATGCACTTCTTGTCAAGAGAAAAAGTGACAGAAGCAGTAGTTGTGAGTGGGGTGACCAATCCTAGCCACGTCCCTGCAGTAAATATTTTTAACGCATTAAGCTGAAAATAATTAATTGCATGCATTAATGCGCTAATTTTGACATCACTAATTTTAATCTATCAATACAGACTTATCTTACTGAATCCAGTAGATATTTTATATCATGTGTCACGAGTCATGACTCGACATCTCAGGTGAGTATGACTTCCTGTTTACTCATTCGTTCAGAATTTCTGCTGCACCCCCGGTAATGGGAATGTATTTCCCTAAGCCATCTACCCTTCCAAATTTCCCTTCCTCTCCTGCCTCCTACCGTCAGCCCTGTCTCTCCATCACAACCGCTGGCTACTGTCATCCCCTCACCAACAGCCTACTATCTGTGTGCTGGATTCACATTGGTCTGCCAGTCTCCTTCAGCATCGTGGCTCAAGAATCCTTCGTTTCCGCTTCCAGCCTGAGTCCTGGACTGTGCCTCGGCCCTTCGCCCCAGCGGCTCCACTGAGCCTCCTAGTTCCCTCCTCTCCACCGGGGTCTGTTAGTCCACCAGCTCTGCTGGGTTCCCTCATCCCTCCACCTTGGTCTGTCATCGACCATCCTGGACTCCACTCCTCCAGCTACACCTTGTCCATCCGTCCCTCTGGCTTTGTCAGGATCCTCCTGCCCTCTGGCTCCACCTCAGTCCTCTGTCGCTCCGGCTCCACTGCGGCCTTCCAGATCCCCTTCTCTGCCTCAGCTGCCGGTGCTTTCTGCTCCGCCTTGGCCCTCTGGATTCTCAGTGTTGCCCTTCGCTCATTGCCTCTCTGCCTCTCGCTCCTCCTCCACCTGTTCCGCCACCATCTGTCAGCCCCCTGGAGTCTGCGGTGACCCCTCCTCCATGGCTTCTCCCTCTGTCGGCTCCACCGTGGGCCTGCCATCATGGTTGGGTCCTGGGTTCCATCTGGCTTCTCCTGCTCCAAGTCCCTTCTGTCTCCATCCTGGCTCCTAATGTTTCTTCCCTGGTTCATTCCTCCATCGTCACCACCCTCGACTCTGTCTGTTGTCCACCTCCCGGTCATCCGGTCAACTCACGAACCACCTCCAATTACCTTTTTCCATCCCACATTCAATACTTTGTCCTCCACCATATTCCCCCCCATCCTGCCCATTTTTCTGCATTTTATAACAGTAGTGCAATATATATTATATTGCAACTCTGTTTGAATGAACTGGACTGATAAACTTATGTGACCCTGGACTACAAAACCATTCACAAGTGTGTTTTTGTTTTGAAATTGGGATTATTAATAGAGATGTGGTGAATGCAGATGCCCTCTGGTGGAGCTAAAGGGCACTCATGACAATGTGCAACTTATGACTGGTTTTGTGGTTCAAAAGTTTTACTTTTACTACTGTTTGAGCAAAAGCCACTTAAAATTAGTTTACTTCAGTCTGAATAATGGGTGACACAAGGCTTTGTCTAAGAGTAGGACTTTAATGAAGAGTTGGGAACAGTTGAGTACTTTTTGGAGAAAGGACCTTGTTTATATTTATAGATGAATACTTGAGCTTTTCTTTGTGGTCATTTATTTTAATTAAAAAAAAACATTTACATAGAAATAGTTAAGTTCAATAAGTTATTTAAGTTATTGACTGAAGTATTTAATGATTATGCGATCATAATCATATTACTGCCATATGGACTTATACATCATAACTGAATTCATAAACTTCCAGACATTTAGATTTTGAAACATTAATTTTCTATAAGTTTTGAAACTGTTTATGCTGTGAAAAGCACTATGTGCAACATGATTTGAAAACTGTCCCATCTACTTTTTATTGATGAAATTGATGTTTTCCGCTGGAGGTTTTTTTTTTTTGCTCAAGAAAATACAGGTATACAACAATAAAACCTTTTTAACAGAAAATATTTTAGTCCCTCAAATCACTTTTTCATTTTGTGGAAAAATAAATTCACTTTTTCAAATATTGTGTAAATACTAATACGACTAAATACTACTTTGTTAGTGGACACTTTGACTCGTATATTTGCATGATCAAAAGAGAATTGGTGAAGGTCTTGGCCAGGAAGGAGATTCAGTAATCATCCAGTCCAATATGTCAAAGAATACAGAATCTTTTCTCTGATTACAGATGCAGATGGGAGAATGAGTTTGTGTTATCGGTGCAGCAGTGATAGAAAGATCATCTGATATTTCAAACTATCTGGTGTTGGCAGAGATCAAAAGCACCTCTGATTCCTGTGGAACCACAGTGGGTCGATAAGAATGAGCTATTTCACTTAATAAAAAAGCGGATATGCTTTACACCATACAATGCTGAAGAAACATGCATCACACACATGTATCTATATACTGTATATAGTGTCCATTAAAGCTAAACAAGAATTCTAGTCATCTTTCAAAGAGACGCTGGTTGGCAAAAAAAAGACAATGTTATAATGAGCTGACTGTCCTCTCAGTTCAGATGTAGATAAATGGCTACACATAGATATGTATACACACTATGTGGGATTGCTACCATGCTGCCCTTGTAGGGGAAGGGAAGGGTTTAAAATAAATAAAATTTCTGCTTTTAACAAAAGCTCTTTTTTTATGATGCTACAAGCAGTGTATTCAGTAGGCATATTGTATTGTAAGTTGCATTGTAAGTATTATTATTATTAATATTTATAATTAATATTGTAATTTTGCTACTTAAGAACTTTCAAAAGCAATGCTTCTGTACATTTACTTACTGTACATTAGTAAAAATCTCTCTGCACAATTTTCACTTATAATGGAGTAATACTTGAGTTATGTGCTTTGTCCACCTCGGACCATTGTATGAGCAAAACTTAAAAAAAAAAAAATCTGATTAAGCTTACACTACGACTTGAACAGACTTGAACAGACACAAATAGATTATGGGAAACAACAAGAGAAGTATATTACCCATTTGGTTGGGATTGACTGCAGAGTCTGGGAACTGTGTGAAGAAATCTTGGATGGGTTCCCGTGGATCCTGAGTGGCACACCTGAGCCAGTCTGGAGCGGAGAAGGACCTGCACACACTTACGAAAGGCCATGCTGTCCGGTTGTGCAAGCATGTGTGCATCTGGGTCTATGAATGAGGAGGCTCTGCATATAATTTTGGGATGTGCTTTGTTTCAAGGACACATGATGGCCGACCCTGAGGTGGACAAGGTTAAACTCACAGAGAAATGGAGAAAGAGAGCCTTGGACTTAAAGGGAAAAATGAACATTCTGTTATTTATTCTCATATTAAATCAAAATGTTGCCCCCTTGGACAATGATCAGGAACACTACTTGTATTTTCGGTATATTTATTAACCCCATTTTCTGTGACAGAATTGGGGCGGAACTTTAACAACAACCACACATTTGTAACACTGTATGTCAGTGTTTTGTATGTTTTCTGTATGTCAATCTCTTTACACTCTAAAAAGGATGGGTTAAAAAAATTAACCTAGCTGCTGGGTAACTATGGGGCAGAACACACGCCGGGTTGTTTTCACCCAAGTGCTGGGCTGAACTATTTGACCCAAACAGTGGGTTGAGTTAACAATGGGCTGGGTTACCTAAAAATTGGGTTATTTATTGTCTTATTGCCTTGCTACAATTATATTTACCAGTATTAGCAGTAATAAATACATAATAATCACAAAAATGTCCTTAAAAGAAAAATGTTAGTACGTTAGTATACAGACTGTAACTGAACTTACCCTCGTATTTCATTAGTTCATGAGGCGTTAAAGGACATATAAATAAAGCTTTTCGCACACAAACACTCGTGTGCACACACACACTTTGCGTGAATACAAGTTTATTGAACAATAAAACCATTGTTGCATTTTTGTCAAAAAATGTATCTTGCCAGGCGGCTATATACGCGTGGTATATTAATGTTAACCCGCACAGTGACAGAACAAATAGTACATAAAACAGTGAAATGTGTGTGCTCTTACCACAACTTATTAAAAATAGAGGTAAATAATCATACCAACATATTAAAATGTACCTTTATACTTCTTGCTGCAATGTGCGTGACCAGACGAGACGAGTGAAGAATGCTTGTTTTACGTTCATCACTGGTTCTTCACCCTTCCCCTAAATTTAGCTTAAGCAATTTATAGTCTTGTCAGTTGTGAAACTGATTACTGAAGTTGTTTACTCTCAATTTTATCCAGTGTAGCTACAACCTCACTAACTTTATGAGTCTTGATTGTGGATGTTGTGTTGCTGTCTATGCAGCATCAGAAAGCTCTGATCAGTAATATCAAAATTTTTGTTCTGAAGATGAACAATGGTCCTATAAGTTTGGATTTACAAGAGGGTGAGAAATTAATGACAGAATTTTAATTTTTGTGTGAACTATCCCTTTAAGTCCAAGGCTCTCTTTTTCTCCATTTCTTTGTGTTTAACCCTGTCCACCTCAGGGTCGGCGTTCCCAAGGAGCTTGCAGCTTTGGCACTGAAACAAAGAACATCCCAAAATTAGATGCAAAGTCTCTTCATTGATAGACCCAGATGATGAATGTCCAGCTGTGATAAATGAAGGTCTTGCTTTGGAATGACGTGAGCACACACAAAAAAAATTCACAACCAGCACAAGAAAATACACATTTTACTTAACTTTGTACTTAATACTTTCTGTACCCATTATATACATAAATATATATATGAGTGCGTTGAGGCTTGGGGACCATGGTATGGCCTTGTGGAGCTTCTATATAGCTTTGGGTTAAGGCCAGGCTTGTTTTTTGTTTGAATCTGAAATTGGCCATGGTTAAGCTGTACAGGATTTTGATTGGTAAACTGCATCTAAAGTCATTTACTAGCAACTGCTGTGCTCTCTTTCATACAATTTATGAGCTCCAAATGTAGTTACGAAAAATAAACTAAAAATCAACATGCATTATTGTTGCATACTTCAATAACATTGTAGTATGTGTGCAAAGTATTCATGAAATAAAGATAATCTCATGAAAGGCCTGCATTTTATTATTCACTGTCTGAGTTTTGTGGTTTTAAAATAGCTCAGAAAGTCTATTAAAGCCTGTTTCTGTGTTACAGTTTCTTACTAGAGAAGCAAAGAAAGCTGTCAGCCGATAACATTCAACCTGACTGAAACATGAGATCTTTTCTTTTAAATACTGCAATTTTGGGTTTAGGATAATTACCTTTCAGGAAACTGCTTTATAGAATACTTATTATATCTTTTAAGGTATGTGGAGGGTTTACCTATAAAGTAAATGAAATAAAACCTACCTATACTTGCTGTTAGTCACACATTAATTGCTCCAGCCAGTTATTTACAAAGATCCACATTTGAACATTACAGAGATATACATGAAAAAAGCTGTGTGTGTGTGTGTGTGTGTCATTTATTGTTGATACTGTTTAACACTACTGTGAATACTGCATAATTTCACCAAGATTTCTTGGGAAACTACATTCCTTCATTCAAACATTCAGCAGTACAAGAAATAAAGGCCAATTAAAAACACTTGAGTAAACTTAATTGTATAGAATTGTCACAGCACAAAATATTCCAAATTGATGATAATGATAATAAATGATAATATGCTTTGATGTATTATATTGTTTGATTAATTTACTTTATTAATAATCTAAATTTCTAATTAATAATTAGAACCAAAGGGAGTGTGATAGAATTGTCCATTTTTAGTCTTATAAACCAACATTTATGAAGATTTTATTTATTTTTGTAAGTGTTTTTTTTTCTCAGCAGGGATGAAATAGCATTTAGATAGAGTTCAATAATTTTATGTTACACAACATTCACAGCTGGGCCAACAAATATTGGCTTTTTGATGAGATACAAAGAAAGCATCTTTGATCTTAAGGTCATAAACAATTTTAGAGGACAAATCAGCCATGCAGGAAGTACACACAAAACACTGTGAGATTGATCCACTCTGTTCTGTCATGACTTTAAAGAAAGACATTTCTAAGGGTATTGATTATTTTTCCAGAACCTCTTATACTGGATATAATGTTTGCTCCTCGGGCAGCTTTATTATGTTTAGCTAAAATTAAGACTAAAACAAAAACCATAAAAGGGAAAGAAAGAAAGAAAGAAAGAAACTTTCTTAAAAAAACACACAAATAAATAAATGTTAACTGAAATAAAACAAATAAGATTTTTTTGTTTATGGAACCTATAATTTATATTAAAATAATATAAATTATAGACATGCAGACACATTTTACAGATAGATAGCTATTAAAAATATAAGAACTAAAAAATACAGAAAATTTAAAAAATATACTTTTTAAAAAGTTAAAATGTATCAATTATTATTATTTATAATTACTTATATTTTTTGTTGTTAATATTTATTGTTAATAAATAATAAACAAACACTCAATCTTTCAAACATATTAAGTCAATATTAATTCAGTCAGTATAAAGTCAATATTAAATGTGTGTTCTGAGTTTGTCACACCACAGAACAATGTGTTATTAACCATCCACCAACCTGCAAAGTAAATAAGTTATCAAAAATCTTGAAAAAAATAAGTCATCCTCTCTGCTCTCAAACGCTAGGGGCGTGTCCGCTCGCGCCGCTGAAAACACGCCCATTTACGGCACATCTGCAGTCTCTCTTTTTCAAGCAGCTTGATTTAAATAATGAGACCAAGTTGTTTGGTAAATTATAGCAATCACGTGATGAAAACATATTTAGGTAGCAAACCGTATATAAAGGTAATGACAGTAACTCATGATTGAACGGACAAAGCACTGATGTTTATGCGCTCTGGTTATAATGTGTGTGTTGAATTCGAAGCAGAACTATCAGTGTTTGATATCAAAATACCCCAAATTTGCTTGTATTTTTATCGCTTTAATCTACACCCATTACATTAATGAGAAAGTGCGAACTCTTGAAACAAATCATTCAAGAAGTACTTAGTATAAAAGGTAGATAATGTGTTGTGTAAAAAAAGAGATGCGATTTCTCATTAATTAAGAAATAAATAAATGATAAATTATATGTCTTTTGATATTTAAAAACAGATGCAACTATCTATTATTACTATATGAAGAGATATTTAACAAAATCTGTGTTTCCTTAATAGGAGGTGTTGCTAAATGTGACATGCCCCTTTTTCAATAGCGAAATATAAAAAGCTCCATGAGTTGGACAGTTTTTTCTACTATCACTTTTCCAGGTTTTCATCATCAGCTAAAACTACTTTACGACTTAAATCACGACAACATTTTTGCAAAAAAAAAAAAGATGTCTGTGAGACTTTTAAGAAGCCATTCTCTTTTAAAACTGTTATTAAAAGCAACACCCAAACAAATATGTATTTTACAGACAACTTCATGTTATGTTTGTGTGAACTGGCACTCAGTATTCTCTATGGTAATATTCCACTGACGCAACAGCAACATCAGAAACTGAAAAAAAGGAAAACTGAAATCAAATTTGTTGCTGATAGGAAAGTTGGCCTCAAACCAAAAAAAAAAGAAACTGGTTTATTAACCAGCCCTGAGGGTTCTTCCTCCTAAGTGTTGCAGTCCCCTTTATGATAACTTTGACTGCGTCTAATAAATAATGTCTGGATTGAAACATACTGAAAAAAAAAGAAACAAATGGATAAGCTAAAAACAGGTAACATTGAGGATACATGAGAATGATCTTGATATGACCATTTGAGCTATTTTACACAGAAGTGATCTTCAGCTGCATGAAAAAGCGAAGATGTACACATCTGTATTGCAGAGATTTTAAACATTAACCAAGCTAGCAGACCGGGGGAGGCCAACATATTAACATTATCACTTCCATCATCTGAACATGCTGATAAAGAAGAACAACAACAACTACATCTGCTAAAACCACAAATGTTTTAGATGTTGTTGCAGATGATGTTTCAAAGAATTATTTTTATTTTTGTTAATGTTTTAGGTTTCTTGTTGTTGATACTATTGTTTGTAATGCTGGGATGTGTTTGTGTATAACAGTTGTGAATAAAAACAGTTATAAAATTAATTTTCAATAGAGAACTATTAAACATAGGCTAAGATATCAAATAATTGAACAATAATTTAATTTTCATTACATTGTGCTTGTTTTTAGTTTTTTAACAAAACCAGACACACATTTATCATTTTTAATAAAATCATCACTATATGGTTTCAATACATAATTATTATGACGACGCTTTCCCATATGGTAGAGAAAGTACACACAATTTTTCTAATGAAAAATCGAGTAGAATATTGTACAGCTCTACAATTTAGTTTTAGCAAATCACTAATTATAGGTGGAACACGGATGCTATCTGGATTATTTCCAAAGAAATATCCTTTATCTATGTAAATGGCAAGCCAGTGTTGGCCAGGCTGGAATGAAAAATGTGTGCTGAAAATAACAGATGATGGCAATCTTCTTAAAGGAGTTTGCGGTAAATAGTCACAAGGGAGAACACCTAGTTTCCATGATTGCCGTAAGTTGGACTGTGTTCATTATTATTTTATTTAATAGTAATCAACCAAGATCTGATGACTGTTAGACACTTCGATGACAGAGTCAAAGACAGAATAGACAATAAGGTTAATTGTACGGGGTAGCGGTTGTCTGAACCGTGCGTCAAGTCAAGCAAAACGTGCTGTCCACAACCTTCATCTGGTAAGATTGAATGCGTAGAGAAATTAAAGAGAGCTTGGTTTTTAAGATGTTTTCCGGAGGCCAATGCTACTTGGTAGAATTCACACACAGCGGAACCACACCCATAATCAGGTTGCAGAGGCTTTGCAGTGGAATATGTTGACAGTCCAAATAAGTAGATACAAATTCTAAATCGTAATATTTAAATGCAAACAGGTTTTATTATATGATCCTGTAAAGGATTCATTATCAACCATAGCTAGAACAAGAACAAGGTTCCTAAGAATACATTTTCTTGATTGCATACTCGTGAGCCTGGAGGAATTTGAAAAGTTCTTTACACATACTCGATCGATCTGATACTTTGCTGTGTGAGAGCAGTGGTTGTGCATGCCCCAGCCTCACAGCAGGAGAGCTTTGGCATGAATTTTTTCACAAATAGTGAGGCCGACAAGATATTTAGTTTATAGGCGACGGCATCACTCCTCATCAGACAGAATTCATCTTTACCTCTGGTCATAGGAATTTTAATGTCAACACCACAGATGCTGGTGTGACAGAAAATATCACTATGGATGGGTACAAGTAGCTCGACAACATTACTGGCACTGGTGAGGGCCGCTCTCTTCAGTCAGTCCATTATTCCCTCTGGAACGGTCTGCCTCATGCATCAGGCCGGCTGTGGCTTTATAGAACAATTCGGCAGAGAAAAGTGTTTCCAGGGTATGTTTATAATAATTAAGAAGACACTCAATAAGACAGCGATAAGGATGTGTGCTCTGTGATGTCAAACGATTCCCTAATGACCCATCAACTTGTAAAAATATTGTCTCTCTCAGGTAGTTTATAAGAATCAAAGGGGCACAGTCCATAATATCTGTTCCATCAGAATTTGTGATTTAGACCCGCAAAAATAACAACGAATTGTTTATATCTATGTAATCCTCACCAGTCCCTGCTACAAAAAACTCCAAAGGTGCTGTGTCTGAAATTGTTGATAATGGTGGAACTTCTATATTAGCATTTCTTTGTTTTCACAGAGACAAGGCTCAGCGACAGAGTTCCAGACGCCGCCATTCAACTACACGGGCTAGCCCCGTTTCGTGCCGACAGAAATGCAGCTCTGTTTGGTAAGACTCGTGGTGGTGGCTTATGTTTTACATCAACACGGAATGGAGTACAACCTACATAAACAAGTGCACAGATGACGTCACTGTCTAGACAAGAGCATCATTTCACGACCCAACCAGAAACCGTGGATTACTGCGGATGTGCATTCATTTCTGAGGACCCGTGACTCTGCCTTCAAAGCGGGAAACAAGGTGGCCCTAAGAACAGCAAGGGCCAAACTGCCCCGGGCCATCAGAGAGGCGAAGCGTGCACACGGCCAGAAAATCCACAACCACTTCAAGGACAGTGGTGACACACAGCGCATGTGGCAGGGCATACAAGCCATCACCAACTACAGGACATCATCACCTGCCTGTGAAAGTGACGGCTCCCTTCCAGATGCACTGAACAGCTTCTACACACGGTTTGACAAGCAGATCGACATGACGGCGAGGAAGACCACCCATTCTCCGAACGACCAGGTGCTGTATTGTGCGAACCGTTCGACGGACGACGCCATCTCCACCACGCACTGACACACCTAGATAAGAAAGACCGTTACGTCAGAATGCTGTACATAGATTTCAGTTCAGCATTCAACACAATCATCCCCAGCACCTGATCAGGAAGCTGAGTCTATTGGGCCTGAACATCTCCCTCTGTAACTGGATCCTGGACTTTCTGACCGAAAGCTCCAATCATATCATGAGGTCTGCTGATGACACGACTGTGGTGGGTCTCATCAGCAAGAAAGAAAGTCAGCATACAGAGAGGAAGTGCAGAGGCTAACGGACGTTGATAAGACAAAAGAGATGGTGGTTGACTTCAGGAGGACACGGAGCGAGCATCGAAGGCTCTTCTGTGGAGATCGTCAAGAGCACTAAATTCCTGGGTGTCCACCTTAAGTAGAACTTCACCTGGTCCCTCAACACCAGCTCTCTGCACAAGAAAGCCCAGCAACGCCTTTTCTATCTGAGAAGGCTGAGGAAGGCCTAGCTTCCACCACCAATCCTCACCACCTTCTATAAAGGAACTATCGAGAGCATCCTGAGCAGCTGCATCACTGTCTTGTTTGGGAATTGTGACCACAAATCCCTCCAACAGATAGTGAAGACAGCTGAGAAGATCATCAGTGTCTCTCTCCCCTATATCGCAGACATCTACACCACACGCTGCATCCGCAAAGCCACCAGCATTGTGGCCGACCGGACACACCCCTCACACTGACTCTTCACCCTCCTGCCATGATCCAGACTGTGCAACAGCGTTTACCCACACGTCATCTGTCTCCTCAACACAAAAAGCATGGACTACTAAACACACACTCAACCACTCACCTTAATAACATTGGGACTGAACTTATAAACACAAATGCAAACACACTGATCAATAACCATCTAAAAACTGTACATATCAACTGGAACAGCTCTTTTGCAATATATTTGTTATTTTTACAAAACTCTGCTGCTACCTACAGGTAAATGTTTAATCTCTCCCATTGCACTACCTCCAATAAAAAACCACAGAGCACTGTAACTTATTATGCGGTCACTTTTTGTCTGCACATTTGCATGTGCACTTTCTTGTCTTTTTTTCTGTATAGGACTTTAGATTCTGGATGTCTCTTCTTAGTTAACTAGCTGGTCAGTTTTTTGTTAATTTATGTTGTAACTTATTTCATATGTAGCACCTTGGTCCTGGAGGAACGTTGCTTCATTTCATCGTGTACTAAACTGTATATGGTTGAAATGACAATAAAAGCCTACTTGACTTGACTACTTGACCTAATGTGCCTTATCGTACCTAATGCTAACAATCTTATTATTCTCCCCGTCTATATGTACACATCTCAGTAGCGGTACATACACATCACCAACTAATTGATATTCTATGATATCTGTGTATATATACATACTATAGAAACCACTGTTTATGTCTGCTTGGTGCGGCGCATACGTCTCAGCAGCGATTCCCCTGGCAAAATCTTCATTAGTCTGACTTGGAGATTCTATAGCAATACCAGGGATCAAACCTAATATAACAGCTAGCCTCCCATAAGTGACACCTTTGGTGGGGCCTTTAGAAAGACTTGTATCTGAGTGTTGCCCCAGGAGGTAAAGTCGTGTTGAATTTTGCAGGCCAACCAACCCACTGGACCAGAATCTTTGTTGTTTGTCCTTCACGCTACCTGGCCAAAATATTTTCTATTTTAAATGTTTTGTTCTTGCCCACAGATATCTTTTCAACTCCTGCATATTAAAAACACCATCAATAACATTTCCATCATAATCACATAGTCTATAGTTGGGGGATCTCTTGGGATACATTTTTACTGTAAAAACTCTTTTGTATAGTTATCCTTTTGCCAACGGGCCCCTTACTTTAGAGATTGTAACTGTCACCGATCTTAGACTTAAATATAGGTTTGATATGGTGTGAACTCCTAAACCCATATAGGTCATGCAACACCAAAGGTACATTTTATTTACAAACATCAATCGACCTCATCTTGATGCTTCTGTGAAAGCTTGCATTAAATCAATCTGTGACATCTTGAAGTATGTCGATGTACCGTTTGAAGTTTGCTAAACATTTTCGATTCATAGCTTTGATGAAAGCGTTCAATAACACTGGCTTTAAGCTCTGTGTTTGTTGCAAAATGTATGAGGTTATGCTTTTTTATTAGGTTTTGGAAATGTTTGTTAAAAAAACTTTATGTTTTTCTTTATCTGTTTGTAATTTCTGTTGAACTCCACTCTTTCAATATGGATTCAAAAGCCTTGGCTACCTCCACTTTTGTTTTTTAACTCCCAGGTGCATATTTACTGAAGAGATCTATGCACGTCAACAGTAAATTATAGTTGGCATTTTCCTTAGCATATGCTGACATATCAACCAGATCTGCCTGGATCTGCATGTCGATGCCGTAGACAAAAACACGGTTCCTTTTAATGGAGCTGTTCTGTACATCTGTACAACATGCATCCTCTCCAGCTAGCCACTCTAAAAGATGCCTCAGGGTTCACATCCAGCTAGTGAATAAAAACAAAACTTACATGTTCTTGTGAAATGCTTAATTACAAAAATACTTAATAATTCAGTTCAATTCATCCTCTTCAAAACCATAAAAATGCTTACTCTTTTATAATATTTCATGCTTTTCAAAGCAAAAACATTGACACTAAGTGAAAGAGAGATGCCACTGGGTCAAGAAAAAGCTTTTTTTTCATGAACATACTGCACAGGCAACAATTTTGAATGTGAAGGATAATTTAGTCAGACTTTGTGAGGGACATATTCACTAGAACACTTTATGTTTTGTATCTGTCAGCTCCAGAGGCTTTCTGAAGGCCAACAGAAAGAACTGTAACCTTCAACCGATGATGGTGTCCATTAACGTATGTTTGATGGCCTTGAGAACTTGATGGCTATTCTGTAGCCATCTGAAAATCAAGTAACAACTTCAAAAAAAAAATTCCCCCACAGTAAAAATGTGCACTAAAAAGAGGCATCATAAACAGCTGACAGAAAACTCAAGTGACATGCTGTCATTAAAAAACACATTAGTCTTTACCCATGCACATGCTTTACAATAATGTGTGGAAGCTATGAAATTAGAATGTATGTAGTATAACTCAAAGAGCTAAAATTAATAGGAAATAAAGAAATATTAAACACAACACTTGAATTCCACACTTGATTTGATTGTTTTAACCCTGTTATAATCATTCATGATGCTTGTTATCGTATCCTGTTAGTAGTAACATTGCATAATTTTGCATCCTATCACCGCTGTATACTGTTTTATTCCCTATCATGTATGACTTCCCTGTCTATTTTGCTAATGTACTGAAGCTGAAAGCTGAAAATGTTTTCATTAATAAATATTTTTAGAAACACAGCCGTAGCAGTATTCATCAGAGCAGGAGCAGGATTCTTTCAATATAGAAAAAGGAACACTTACAATTGTTTGATTTAGACAGTTGAATGCCGAAAAGCCATTCCGGGAAACTTGCACTGTTCCAAAAATCATTTCCATATACTTTGCTAAAATCTGCAGCTATTTGTCACCGTGACACTTTTTCAGATAATTTGTTGTGACAAATGTGTTTACCTCTCTAAGCAGGTTCCCCAAGGTTGATCCTGATCTGGTAAAAAAAAAAATGTTTTCAAAAATATTAGGTTCGTTATGTTACGTGCTATTTTTTGTTTTGTTTCTTAGAGGTTTCTTAAAGTCAAATCTATCCTATATAGCCTGTGCCAGGTACAAAGAACCCAGATTTTTTTACATGTATACATTTATATGAGCACATCACTAACACTGAAAGAAAGAAGGCATATGAATAGTATTTCCCTTTCAGTCAGTCACTCTGACGTCACGTTGGTGACCAACGAATAGGAATCTCGCTTCGAGATGCCAAAACAACTCTGCGTGTATGCAAACACACCAATGATTTTCATTGGCATATG
>JAUMHI010000040.1:3182941-3195108 GCA_032359435.1 Enteromius unitaeniatus | reverse complement strand
ATCTGTCATCAGTGGTTCAGTCTGTATTTTATAAATCTTTTATTTATATTTTATGCACTTTTCTCTGTGTACAACAAGTATTTTTATCGACTCATACAATACAGATTAAACCACTGATAGCAACTGGGTTAATTTGACAATGTCTTTCATAATTTTTCTGGACCTTGAGAGTGAAAACTTAAAACAAAGACTAACAAAGCTTTTACATGTTTAAAATGACATGGGGTAAAGGTTTGATGACAACATTTTCATTTTGTGGTGGAGTAACTGTTTAAGAACTACTACACATAGTGTTTGAAAAATCAAGAATTTTATATTTTAGTTCTACTTTTCTATTTCATTATTCTAGATAATGTCTGTTTTTTTAGAATTTAACTTTAAACTTTGCCATTTAAATGCACAATTATTATTCCCTTCAGCAACCATAATGTTGCCATATGTAAATATTGCATAGTTAATCATAATATATTTCTGAGCTTTAATAGTTTTTTTTTTACATTAAGTTGTTCAGTGATGCTGCTTCTAAAGCATTGCATACACCACTTAAAAAACAGATCAAAGCACACTTTCTGTCTGTCATCTGCACTCCCAGCTCTACAATATCTGTGCATGCACACCTCTGTGGGAGCAGTTTCTCACTGGACAGGTATCCGGGATTGTGAGCATCCTTGTTGTAGTCAGCGTATTTAGCCTGCACTGCATAAGACGCCAGCAACACTGCAGTCTCCGGGGGGCAGTAGATATCATCATTCAGGATCCCCTCTTTCACCTGAAGTAAACCAACAACGGAATTGTTTTAAAGCACTAAATGTTTTTTAGTAAGTAGGGTTGCAAAGCGGTGGAAGATTTCCAGAAAATTTCTGGAAACTTTCCAAAAATCCCTGGATTACTCCAAAAATTCCTGGAAAGGTTCCAAAATTCCAGGAATATTTCCAAAACTTTTTGCAACCCTACTTGCAAGGAAACCCAGTGATACAGTTCCTTCACTAACCACCAGATTGTGCTATTATCACTTCCCAAGACCCCGAGTTCATTTCGATCTACTCCAATTGACATGCCTATCTAAAGCCGCATCATACATTTAACTTTACCTCAGACATACAGCGATCATGTAAATACACACAGACCTGAAGGAAGAAGAGTCTTTGAGTCGCCTCTTGAATCAGCTCCTCCGAAACATCCTCAGGGAAAAACTTTGCTCTGAATTTAAACAGCAAAGGACTCTCCTTGCGGACGTCTTGAGCCGTAACCTAGGCAACAAAGAACCACCTACAATCACTTTTAGTTTGACAGTCATTAGTTTCACCTGCCTATCAGCACTAATCATATCTTTCACAAGTGAACAAACCTCTCAATTATTGGGACAAAAACTGGAAGACAACTGGAAGACTGCAGGTTTCACTAGAAAGTGCTGCTAATCAGCGGTATACTGATGAAAGTGTTTGTTGACAGCTTTATATTTGTCAACCAAAATGAAGAAAAGATTAAAAAGAGTCATGATAAGAACTAAGCTACTTTTAATTAAACATTTGAACTAAAATATGCTGCTTTGAATACAATGTTCCTGTAGAAATGCTGATGTGTAGTTTGTTAATGTTGCATCTTGTATTAAAAATTATATTTGGTGCTAATTGGATACAAAAATGCTACACACACACACACCTTTTTGTTGAGTTTAAGCCAGGTGGTAAAGCCCTTGGTGTCCTGGTACTGTAGTCCAAAAAACCACACCTCCCTTAACCCAATGGTTTTCACCACCTATAAAACAGACACATATTAAACAGGCATATTAAATAAAATAGCATTTTCACACCAACAACAACAACAGAGGAATCTGAAAATGAGACTGAAGCTCAAATTCCTCTTGGAAAAAGTGGAATTACAGACAGAACATGTATATATAATATTCACAGTGTAGCTGTGCTAATACTAATTTCTAAATTAAATTAAAAAAATGATAGTAATGCACTTTTTTGGGGCTTTCCTTTAAAAGAATCCTTGGATCTGTTCCACACTTCTTAATGACAGATTATTTTAAATAGAGCCTGTGAATTAAACCAGCAGCGCCTCCACGAGGTTCAGCTATTTAATCACTGCCGCATGTATTCAGCTTTAAAGCAGGGGTGGAACGCTCAAGAGATGCTATGAATGTGACCACATACACACACAAGACACTCGCTATTCTAGGTCAGGAGGGTGTGCGAGACAGACAGCAATGGAAAATGTGAGATATTGTCAAATGCTGGCTCAACAACTGCGCCAGTGTCTGAAAATGATGCAAGTTCAAAAGAGACAGGGAACGAAAGATGATTAGCAAATGTGGAGAGGGAGAAATCATGGGGAGGAGGCAGCTGTGTTTATATATAATCTGTAAACAGAAAGATGTGACGCTTCTCTTTTGAATATAACGTCATGCTGTCTGCACTGCTGGATGATTAGGAAAGGGGGATTTTTTTAGGAAATTGGATACACACACAACATGGACACATTTATTTATATTCAGAACAAACAGACATGAAAGTACAATAGAGATTTCCAAAAGTACCAATTTACTAATGAACTGAAACTCTTTCTACGGTACCGGTATTAAATACAAACAACATTTTCACTGTTTGGGTAAAATGCCCAACTTAGTTATATAAATATATAAATCGCAGTAATATTATGTTTAAATACCTGTTCTATATACTTTAAAATGTAATTTACTGATGTGATGGCTGATCTAAATATTCAGCAGTCTTCAATGTCACCAGATGCTTTAGAAATCATTCTGATATTCAGCGCTCAAGACGTTTTACAGAAATTATTAGAAAGCTCAAAAGCACAGCATTCCTTTGAAATTGTAAATGTTTTACTTTTGATCATTGCAATGCAATTACCTGAAGAATAAAAATGAACTTTGGGTGGTGGCACACCATTTAGAACGTAAAACAGATTATGAGAATATTGAATGGGTGTACATGCATCCTGTAGATGTTTATTTCTGACTGTTCATTTGTCTTGATGAGCTACTTGTAATTTCATCTGATATTAACATTTTAAATATTTTATGTACCATTTATTTTTTCATATTTAAAGTGTAATACTCAGTAGCATATTATTTTTTGCTGTAGTATGAAAGATGGTAAATGATATGGTGAAATATCAGCAGCACTGGAATTGACTTCTGAAGCATTGGTATCATAATAAAAGGAGACCTTCTAATCCTAAACCCTCGACTCAAACTGAAGACTAAATCCTGCTGGAAAAAATAATGGAACTCTCCACAACCTACACAACTGTCTGAAGAATGAATGCTCTGTGTGTGAGAGACACAGTGTGTGTGAGAAATTAAAGGTTGCTCAGGAACAAAGCTGCCTATTATCAAGGTTACGAAAGAGTGACTTCACAGACACGATGTACAGAGTGACTAAGAGTGAGGTAGAGGGGACTGTACAGAATTATAGCCCGAGGAAGAAGCAGAGTCAGAAAGAGGAAGGGTGGAGGAAGGGAGAATTCCCTCACAAGAAGGATTTCCAGCTCTTAATCTAAACACACAGACACAGCTTCTCTGTCACGGTCTTAGTTTCACTGCCAGTCAGTATATCTGCTCACACGGAATGTGATATTTTCACAGCCACTCAGAAGACATTTAATGCATGTTTATAAGGAGCAGGATGTTGAATTAATGAGATCTCAATGTGGGTGGCGCTTAGCAAAATAATTCACAGACACAAACCTGGTCAAATAACTGTTTGCCTGTGGTGCTGGGTTGGATGGCAAACTCCAGCTCGGCATCCATCGTAGTCACGCGAACACTGATCTGGAAAGAGGGGGGAAAAAAATGAATTAATGAAAGAATCTAACACATTTAGCAAGCAAAAATTCATTCATATTCATCAAAAATTTAAATAAAGACATTTATGTTGATACTTTATTAGAACAAACTTTGCAACAAGAAAACTAATTATTATGCATTGGTTAAAAAAAAAAGTTACAAACAGTCATATCAAACAGAAGTTAAGATGGTAAGAGACTTTTTCGCAGAACATTTTTTCAAATTTCAGAAACAAAAAAAGCATGGTATTCGTAAGCCCTTGAAAGATAATTGGAAGCTTGTTAAGATTTCCAATGGAGCAGTAAAGGCATTTATAATGTTATAAAAGATTTGTGTTTTCAATACAGTTCTTCTTAACTTTCTTTCCATTGAAGAAAAAATTAAAAAAAATTATATATTTATATATTAAGCAGCTGTTTCCAACTACAAGAAATACTAGATGAACATCAAATCATATTATTAGATTGATTTCTGAAGAATCATCACAGGAATAAACTGAATTTTAAAATATTTTTAATAAGAAAGGTTATTTTATATAGTATTTTTTCTTGTGACTGTTCTTGCCGTTTGTCAAATAAATGAGGTCTTGTTGAGCATTTGAGACTTTAAAAATATTACGAAATCTTACTACTAACCCTAAAATTATACTCAGCAGCGAAAAATGCATATTGAAAAAAATGCAAACAAAAAGAGAGCTGATTTACCATAAAATCAGAATCATTCAGTCCCTAATTAACATGAAAGCATCACCAATGAAAATAATGAAATCTCCATTTGTCACAGACAGCTTAAACCTCTTTAATAGCTTATACCATCTAAAAAGAGCACTATAAAAGAGGCGTATGTGTAAGTGTGTGTTTAGTTGAGTGTGAGTGTGCATGTTTATGTGTGTGTGTGTGTGTGTGTCTGTTTAAATCTGTGCCAAAGCGTGGCCTGCTATTTTAACATGATTGATTGCACTCTGGAACTCTGGATAAGATAAAAACAATGGAAGGAAACAGCGAGAGGAACGAATGGAAAGAAAGATCCCCCCCTCTCTTCTTTCTCTGTCTTTCTCACCCCATCCCCACCTCCACCCCACAGGATGCAGATAACCACACCTCCAGTAACCATGGAGACACATTAAGCAAAAAGCCTCACTTCCTCTGACTATACAATTACAGCCAATCACAGCACACCTCCTGTTAATAACAGAGCATTCTGAGAATTGAATTCTCAGTGCAGTGCTGCTGTTTCTGACTAATTCACAACTATGCAAATAAAATCAGCCCATTGTTATTCATTTTATTTAATTTATTACAAAACTAACCAGTGTTCTGTGAAAACATCCACGAAATATTGACGTGGTCAATATAAAGCTCTTCTGCTGAAGAGCTGAAATTTTTTTGTGTTGACCAGCTTTGACTGTGTACACGAGAGATAAATGGCTCAATTTAGGCACACACACACACACACACCTCCAGCTCAGCTGTACCCATAATGCCTTGCTTTATCTAGCAGCTGCCTGTGAGGCAGACCAGTGTCCATGTGCGGAGACTCTTAAGAACTCAACATACCATTTACATTTATTCATTTAGCAGACGCTTTTATGCAAAGCGACTTACATTTGCACATCAATGAACCCAAATGACATAGTTTTTTGCAAGTCCTCTAAACAATCATAACAAAGAGAAGCACATGAGATTTGATAATCAATATTCAAGAGTCACGGGGGACATTAAGGCTGAATGTATGCATAATAGTCCCCAAAGGCTGTTAGTGTTTAATCAAATTGTATACAATTTATTTAAGTAATGAATTACATAGATGACAGACTTATTTGTAATTGAAATCTAAAAATATGTCAGGAAAAAAAGACAAAAATCACTGTACTTCATTTAAGTTCGTGTCGTAAAACAGGTAATATTTTAAAGGGGACATAAACTGTGGAATCAACATTTCCTTGAAACTTGTTTACAATGACAAAGAGGACATTGCACTATTAACATTCTGTTCATTTTAGAACTCAATTTTCTTGTTAGTCTAAAAACAGCTTATATCGAAGAAAATATGCCAAAACTTCTGCTTGTGAAGATACCACTCTGTGATGTAACAGTGTGACTAAACACCGCCTTTAGCAGAAGATCAAGCCTGCTTCTACATCACTGCCCGTTTAGCTCCGCCTGCCAATTTCCACACAATGTGCAAATGTGAGAAGCAAAAGCTGTGGCCTGTGCCATGATGGTGGTTGAACAAGTTCAGGGTTACAGGGTAAGTTACAGTCCAATCTGGCTTTGCTTGTACAATGTGAAGCTGATCAAGCTTTCTCTGTCAACGGTGTTAAAATCCAAGGCACTTTCAAGCCAGGATTGGTGCAAACTACACTGAAAACCACCCGGCTAGCCAGCTGCTCTGGCTTCATGGTACAGGCCCCTGGTCGACGCAAAAAAAAAAAAAAAAAAAAAATCAAACAATGAACTTTATCTGACTAATTTAAATCCTTCACAAGAAATGATATTGTTACAGCAGCAACCACATCTCAACCCATGCATACAGACATATCTAAATACACATTAAAAAATATAGCACATTAACCAATACAATTACTGCACATTTAAAAGCCTGATAGCAGCAGGCAGGAATGATTTACAATGTCGTTCAGTATTACATATTGGAGGGCTCACTCGGACACTAAATGTAACACCTCTAAAGCATGGAACGGGTGTTTATTTCCAAATCAGATCAGTAAGAACTCTGCACTTTGTTCACTTCATTTCACTAAGGATTTGTTTAAAAAAAGACACATATTAAGGCAGGATTTTCAGAAAGACTGAAAGTGAAAGAAAAAGCTATATTAGATCCAACAGTAATCTTCCTCCAAGCCTACGGATGAGGGGGTCAAGAACAAAAACAAGACAGGAAATAGCCTATTTGTCTTTTACTGATAAAACAGAAGCATCACACTGGGATTCATTTTCAGCTTCTATGGATAGTCAAGCCATGGCCTTTGATTTGATTACGCAGCTTGACATCAACACATTCTCTTACTAAGTCATATCCACAAAGTCCCTCATTCATGTATATCAGTCAAAACACCCCCTCATATCTACGCAGCAAGCACTAGCTATTTACTGGCTCACACACCTCCTTCGTTTTTCTACAAATAATATTCTCATATCCACACACTAAGCGGTAATCAGATGCTTGTGCTTCTGAATGTTAAATGGACTATTAGATATTCAGCACAGAATGTGAAATTCAGATCATTAAATATTAGCGGACTGTGAAACGGCTGGATTGTGAAACTGTATTTGAAACCAGGTGTGTGCACGAGGTTGAATGACTGGAATAGGCATCTGTTAGTAACCATCAAGAAGTATAGCAATGACGTTTTAGGCGATTCATTTGAATTTAGCCTGTGTGTGTGTGTGTGAGTGATCGAGTGAGAGAATGAGAGAGAATCCTAGCTCTGCTGTTTCACAGGCTTACATCAGCCAGTTGGAACAGAAAGAGAACGAGCAGAACTTTCCCCAGGACTGTATGACTTTTCTGCTTCTTTCCACTTCCACTCTTTCTGGTTCTGGGAGAGTTCATTTCATATACACAACCTCCAACATAAGCTCTCTGTCTCAATCTCACTCTTTCTCTCTGTCAGTAATGAAAGGTTTGTGTGTGTGTGTGTGTGTGTGTGTGGCAGTACGTAAGGAACAGCATATTGGTTGGTTAACGGACCCTCTCAATCCAGAGGTGGATACAAATATGGTAAAAATAGCTCATGTCTTCATGAAACAGGAACTAAAAATGCGTCGTTCAGCCTGGTCAGGGTGTGTGTGATGGGTGTGCTCTTCAGAGTGGACTCGCCAGAGGTTCTCTGCCGCTATTCTTAGAACAATCACCCTGCCTTTACTCAGACGCCTTCACACTCACACAGAGAACAATGATACTCACACAATCACACACAGAACCGGCAAAGAATAGGCTAAACATAGTATTTGTACTTAAGAAAAGCCATTTCAATCAAATTAACATATGCAGCTCTGTGACAAAAAATGGTTGATAAATCAGTGATGATTTTTAATTCTTCAACTCCAGACCTCCTGTTTGTACAATGTTGGTAATCAATTGTGTATGCTTCCATTGTAGCCTGCAAGATTTCTGTTTTTAATAATTGTGCTTAATTTTCAGAAGCAGAATTTCTGGTGAAAACTACACTATTAATGATTCCGCACTGAAATATCCACCTATCCTACATAAATCACACCATGATTTGTATGCATAATTTGTAGTACTCAATATAATATTTCATTACACAAGCACAATATTTAAATTAATAGATTTAAATTCATCCACCAATTTTATTTTGGCTGCATAATTCAATGTTTTTTGGGATTGTAGTTCTTATCTGTCATCAGAGCTGTTTTGTCTTGTATCTTTTAATCTAAATTTCAAATACGTCTATGCTTCAAATCGAAGTTTATAACGTTGTGATTTTCAGAACAAAGAACGCTAAAACATATGGGTGGGAACTCCTGCATTGCGTCGTTGCTATTCAGTTCAATTAGGATGCTGTATTAAGGGATGCTCACTAGGGTTTGGATCCGTTAACGTGTGAAGTTAATTTGGCAAGCAGCAAAAATGCTAATCGTGAGCTATGACAGAGCCAAGATCTGGCAAACAAGTCTTTGTATTTGTATAGCATACACTAAAAATCAAACACACGCACTAAAAGGCGCTTGCACCTAGAACAAGCCATGAAAACTAATTACTACAATGAAAAGGCTAATTAAAGTAACTATTTGGATTAACATAGCACAAGTTCACATTCTAAAATGAACACTTTCACCACAAAGTTCACAGTTTTTAATCCTATTCTCTCTCACACACACAGAGAGAGAGAGAGAGAGAGAGAGAGAAAGAGCGGCTGTAGGCCTGGAAAATGCATTCAAACAGAGACAAAATGGCTGCCGTTTCTATCAGGCAGATGAGGGGAGATAAAATCCTAACAACCTCTGTATATTTATGTTTATTCTAACGTCACCCTCAGCTAACTGACACCACAAACTAACTGCGGTGGTGAAAGTCAATCTCTTTTCCTCTCACTCCCTCCCCCTCTTTTGGTTGTCCGATTCAAGATAATGACTCTACAACACTTCCTCCAAAAAAT
Organism: Enteromius unitaeniatus; assembly: GCA_032359435.1. NCBI lineage: Eukaryota > Metazoa > Chordata > Actinopteri > Cypriniformes > Cyprinidae > Enteromius > Enteromius unitaeniatus. Next base: position 3,186,148 of record JAUMHI010000040.1, on the reverse strand, counting down.
ATTGAGACAGCACAATCGGAGTGTATCTGTGGCCAATCCTCATCTGAACTTTCGGTTTTTAATGTACATGTGTCCACACATTTGCTTGTGTCTAAAATGGAAAAGTGGTCAATGAAAACATCAATACTATGCTGTCGATAATTAGCTTAGTGGTATTTGTGTGCGTTTTTGCCGCTGTAGTACTCAACAAAAGAAAGCTAACAAAAACATGCAGAGCTTGCGCACCATTCTAGCTTAATCAGTCAAATTGATGTCATTTCTAGTTTTTGGAAACAATTATGCGAAGGTTTAAAACAACAACAAAAAACAGTTAACAAGACCTTCACCAATAAACTTAAAACCGCATAAATCAACATCAACAGCTAGTAAAACCAAACAAACAATCTTAAAAACAGGAACTGTTCAGAACTTGCATATCGCAGGGAAATATTAATATTAAATACAGCATTTTGTTACTGCAAGATCAAATCTCTCTTTACAGACAAACTACTATGCATTCCCACAAACATAGTATCAATATCTTACAATGCAGAAATAGGATAACAACGCATAAATATATGAAGTTGAAGTTGAAATGTGGATCTGTTTCAAAAAGAGACATATTTAAATAAAAGTAACTCCAGTAGATTAAATAATCGAGGTCTTTGAAGCTACACCAAAGGCTTCTGCCAGTAAATTAATACAGCTCATTTACTCTAGAGTGGAAAACTGACACCAGCATTATGCATTTACATAATTATTCTTGTACAAAATATCTCGCTCATAGCTATAAAGCCTTTCATGTGACCGTTCAAAACCACTTGCAAATTTAGCTTACGATCTATTTGTGCTGCTTTACACAGACCCACACACACGGTTTGACTCACATGATGCTGAAATGAGATGTGGTTCAATGCTGCAGTTTTCCTCCATTGAAATGTGAACTGTTCGACAAACTCTAGAACTTTCTCCTCAAACCCCCTGGAGCTTTACCTTATTAAAGATCATTAATCTGGCCGTGCATGTGTGTGTGTGTGTGTGTTTGCAGTTAATCCGTCCACTTTGCACATACCAGATACCTCCAACCCCCTTCTAACTTTACGCTCACCAGGTCAGGAATAAGATTTAAGCAGTACATTTAAACAAATTCTACTAAATGTTACGATGTAGACATTAGTGCCTGTCATTTCAGAGCACTTTGGATCATCTGGATGGTTTTAAATTAGTTACAGGGCTTACAGTCTGGACATTACTCTTCTTTTTAGTGTGTACCGAATCAAATCTGTGTACTTACTGTGTAACCTGAACTTTAAAAATAGGATTTCCAAGAGAAAACTCAAGCAAATTTGAAAAGCTACTATTCTGCGAAAAATCTTTCTCTTGCACTTTTATTCAGCAAGGATGCTTTAAGTTGATCACAAGTGACAGTAAAGACATATACGGGGTTATAAAGTTCTCATGTAAATGCTGTTTAAGCTTCCTATTCAAAAAGTGTGAAAATGATGCTTTGCAAAATCAAAATGACATTATATTTTACTTTATTTTAAATTGTGAAACGTACTGAAATGGAAAGTTATTTTAAGTCGTAATATGATATTACTGTACTGTATTTATTAAATAAATGCAGCCTTGCTCAGCATAAGAGACTTCTGCCTAAAAATGCTAAAAACCGCAAACTTATTAAGAGCAGTAGACTTCTGCGGGTATGAACTTACGCAAAACCGTTAATAAAATTTGCAGAAGGGTTATAGTGTTACGTTGACCTTTATTTCAGCACCTCGCTTCTCGTCTGCACACTCCCTCTGACCTGAACCTACAGAGGTCACTAAACTCCCACTGAGTACACTGAGAGAAACTGATGACTTGAGATAAACGCATATGTGTGAAGGAAATGAGAGAGAGAGGAGTGTGCTGGTTATAAAAGAGGCCATTTTAGTGCATTAGCTGTGATACACAGCTGCATTTTGGGCAACAGAAATCTGCTGAGGAAAAGGGGCCCATACTGACTACACAAAGCTGTGTGTGTGAGAGCGTATGTGTGCGGACGCCGGCAGTTCTGTGAAACTCCAAATAAGGTACTGTGCGGCAGCGTCAAGCCTAGCTGGCCCCGAACAGGAAACGTTCAAACAGGAAGTGATGTAAGCACAGAAACCTTGAGTCATTTTCGGAAAGAGACTCTTGGACTTGCAGGAGTCTACAAAGACGGCCGAAAAAAAGGTTCTGACTAATTTTACAGGCCGATATGATTCCATAAGTAGATCCAAACCTCTATAAATGTATCCAGGGTCCCCAGAGACAAAAGAAACCCCATCTCTACTCATACTAGACTGATTCTTTTATCACAAAAATCCATCTGTTCCAGAATATCAACACTTTAGTATCGTCTGTCTTCTCAGCCTAAGCGCCTCTGATATTACATCCGGTTAACATTTACATGCACACTCCAACTGTTCTTGATTAAGCTTCTTTTCAGTCAGAACATGGGAGGAAACCAACTACAAGCTACATGTCAGCTATTGTGCAAGGATGTGATGCTACTTTAGGGGAAAAACTGAAATCGAAAACTAGAACAAGACTAATACACTACAATTTAACCACAATATCATTTAGCAGGCTGATAACTTGCAATAAACATTATTTTTAGGTAAGTATATAGTGCTTCACCGATTAGGAGCTATTGTCATAAATCATAAATTGACATTAATCATAAACCACATTTTCATACATCATTACTGGTAGTAATCATATGTGTGTGTGTTTTGCTGTAGTTATGAGGACCAAACGTCCCCACAAGAATAGTAAAACCTGACATTTCTGACTTTGTGAGGACATTTGGTCTGTCCTTACAAGGGAAATAAATTATTTAAAATGCTAAATGAAGTTTATTTTAAAATGTAAAACTGCTAAAAGGTTTCTGTGATGGGTAGGTTTAGGGGTAGGGTGATAAATATATTGTTAGGTCAGTATAAAAATAAGTCTATCCGAAATATAGCAAAACAGATGTGAGTGTGTGTGTGTGGGGGGGGGGGGGTGTAAGTGAGTGTGCAATGTTTCTTAATGACCACTTAAAGAAAAATATAAAGTATGACTTTGTTTATTGAAACAAATGTTTCTGTGAAGGCTAAGAAAATCGGTTTCAGCCTGATTTAAAGACTAGTTATTTTGGGTATTTACATGGTACTTTCAAAGAACAATATGCTGCAAGCCCCACAGATCACAGCACAAGCC
>JAUMHI010000040.1:3166417-3182841 GCA_032359435.1 Enteromius unitaeniatus | reverse complement strand
CTTTTGAATACTTGACACTCAAACAATGAAAGGTATTTCACAGAGGAAGTAAAAAAACAAACTACTTGTGAGAAAGTGGTGTGTCCTTCCATCTTACTGTTGCTCTGTGTTCTTAAATTTAATCTCAACCTAAACAATGATTCATGAATTGTGAGGTGTGACCAAAAAAAAGGCTGTATTCTGCTGTATTTGGGTGAGCACCACGCCTTGGCATGGAAAATCGTCCAAGATTGCGCCAAGAGCTCGCCTGGCCCTCCCTTGTGACAGACGAGCTCCAAAACCCCAGAACAGCCGCTTCTGACACGCCTCATATTTCTAATCCGGAACCACTTATCAAAAGCACATCGAAAACGCGCCATTATCCTCCTGGACAGAGGGGTTAAATGAACGAAACACGTGAATCGCTTTTTTAAGTGTCATGCCTGTTTTCCTCGTTTTTAACGAAGCGGACAAAAGCTGTCAGTGAAATCACACAAATTAACGACTTAAAAAAATATTTTGTTCATGTTTTTGTCTTTTTATTAAACAAACGAGTAACATTACCTAGTTTGCCAAAGAGGCTGTTCATTCATTAATAGTAAATGTATTTATTTTTTTAAATAGTAAAAAATGACTTGATCGTAGCAAAAAAAGCTGAAGAGCAAAATAACTAATTTAATACAAAAAATATATATATTATTTGTGCGGGGAGCCGTTTTCAGTAGATGTGTAAAATCATACGGTTTAATTTAATTAATTAAAGAAAATACAACTGGCGTTTTGATTTAATAATTTACTTATAAACACAAAGAGGCGTTCCTGTCGCCACCTACTGGCGTAACGACGTCACTGAACGAATTCGGTCAACGTGAACCAATCAAAATCCTCGCCACGAGACCGCTACGTTAACGGAAAGCCAATCAGATTCGCGGAGGAGGAGGAGGAGGAGGGGGTTACAGGTTGTCACCGAGTAACGGTTCAGCCCCTATACAACACAAAACGCCACTGCCAGAGAGAAAGAAATGAGTATAAGTAGTTTAGGAATAAATCCTGCTTGTTCAATCACACAATTTATAAGACAATCGCTTATAAAATACAAGTTTGAGTACACAGAAGCAGAGAAACTAATAAAGTAACGGCCTAATAGTCGGCCTTTTAATTTCCAACGCAACAAGTTATTATTCGGTGCTTATTCGGGACCGTCATTGTCCAAATAATTAATTGTAGCCATAAATAGCCCACTGCGCATGGCCTACTGTTCACCCGCGGGAGTTAGCTGGCAGAAATGCCAACAAGAGAAAGCCCATCCTCGCCCCTTTCGAGCGGCTCCTGCTGTCTCTAGTTTCACCAAAAATGCGCAGCTTTTAAAATCTCTTCCCGTCTTTGTTCGATACAGCACAAAGTCAAAGCAACGGTTTCCATTTCTCGAGGGTACTCACCGTTTTCGGCATTTTGTCTCTTCTCTCGCGGATGTGTCACAAACTGAGCTGATACAATGAAGTCAACAGAAAAGCAAACTTTTTCCCATCGACTGCCTTCCCCGCGCAAGAATGAGCAACCGCCGCCGCCGCCGAAGCTTCTCCTCAAATCTCTTCCAGGTCCCGGAGACAAAGTTTCACTTTTCGCTGCGTCTTTGTCGCTCAGAGAAGTACTGGTGGTCCTAGACTCGTTTCCTGCTAACGGAACTGAGTTTTGAAAACCACACCCAGCCCAGCCGATGCAGGCACACCAAAGCGCGTTTGAGTAAACTCCGCCCGGATTCGCACAGGCCCCGTTATTCGCTGCCGCCGCTTTGTGTGAGCCGCGGGCTCCGGGGGTTCAGCGCGAGGTGGGGGTATCCCGCACAATTCCAGCAGTGACGTCATTTTCCACAGAAATTCCTAACTCGTCTTGGCTTCCTCTGAGAGATGGCAGAGTTTGGTACGGGAAATGAGGAACACAGCGAGACTTTATATGGACAAAAACTTCATGCAATATAACTCTCTCAAAATGGGCGAAATTACTTTTTACAGAAATATTTTTAGGAACTTATGAGATGCCCAACTCTTTCTGTACAACAAACACTCTTATATATATATATATAAAATAGCCCTATACAATCGCCTACTATTTAAAACATGCAACGTGACCATGCACCACAAAACCAATCACAATCCTCAGCTGCACAAATAAGCTTTTCCATGACAATATTTGACCACCAGAATATAACTATTTTAGAAATCTGCAATTTTATTTTACGGAGAAGAAGTCCTTAGCAATGCATATTATCAATCAAAAAGTATTTATATTCATGATAGGAAATTTACGTACATATTACGCAATATCCTAAAGATGTTTGGCTCATGGAAGAAAAATGTCTAAATTGAATCAAGCATCATATTATTGGCTATTTCTACAAATATACCCCAGCTATATAAGGCAAAATTCTCCCTGGAAGATCATGCAATATATATATATAAATCGCCTACTATTTAAAACATGCACCGTGACCATGCACCACAAAACCAATCATAAGGGTCAGTGTTTTGAAATTGAAATTTGTACATCCTCAGCTGCACAAATAAGCTTTTCCATGACAGTATTTGACCACCAGAATATAACTATTTTAGAAATCTGCAATTTTATTTTACGGAGAAGAAGTCCTTAGCAATGCATATTATCAATCAAAAAGTATTTATATTCATGATAGGAAATTTACGTACATATTACGCAATATCCTAAAGATGTTTGGCTCATGGAAGAAAAATGTCTAATTTGAATCAAGCATCGTATTATTGGCTATTTCTACAAATATGCCCCAGCTATATAAGGCAAAATTCTCCCTGGAAGATCATATAATACTGGTTCCTCTCACTGAAAGTACTGTGGTCCAGTTATCGATTCATATGTAATACCATTAGTGCTATATTTAAGTAGGCTATATGCCAGATCCAAATACACGGCAAAATCTTTTTGCTAGTGCTGAAAATTATTGTGATGTGTTATAAAGAGTTCAAATTAATCTCTTGGTATCACTGTTTGATATCTAGACAGGAAGGGTTTTATTAGAAGAGCTCAAGGTTTAGTGTCGCTGCTTTGACTGAGACTTATCCGTCTGAAAAAATGGCTGATCTTGCTCATGAGCTACGTACAATGCTGAATTATTTTAATTCATTATAATGTTAAAGAAACAATTTTACCGCCACGCACTACACATAGAACAATTATTTAAATGCAGTTAACAGTGTTATTCCTAGCTCTGTTTTAAAATGTCTAAAGTGTACCGTACGGAACCATAGATCATCGCTTGTGCACAAGGGAGCGTTTACGCTGTAGCACCGCTCGCGGGGCGTACCACCGTGATGTGTTCGGAAATAAGATTTACGTGAATCGCATGTTTTGTTTTTCTTTTAGTCTGACCGCACAGACTTGCGTCGCAGCTGTGATCCCAGACACCGCATCGTTAGCAAGCGTAACGTCTACGGTCTGAAGATGAAGAAGAAAACGGTGGGGAAGACGCGTCACGTCGTGGCCTGGATGAACAAAGCGGAGTATGAACATGTGCTGGAGTATTTGTTCTCTAAAGAGCCCGCGCTGCAGAAGCACGCACTGCACAGGATATCTGCGTGGAAGGGCAGGTATGGGGGTCAGGGTCAGGGTCAGGGGTGAATCTGCTGTGACAGTCACCTCTGATGTCTTGCAAACAGTGTTGGAAATGTTGCGATCACGGTTTGGTGGGTCACGTGACAATCTCGTGTATTGGTTTCTTTTCTATTTCAAACATTTTTATTTTTTGTGGATTAATTGCTAACTTATGAACACTGCTTGAATGCATTACTGATATGTGTCATTTAATAAATTGTTTCTAATTAATTTATCATGTAATTTGGAATCACTTTACCACTTTAATTTTATTCAGAAAGTACTCAGAAATTCCAAAGCGTAGAAAATAAATGTCAAAATACAAGCAGTTTGGAGAGTCTGTACAGTATATTACACTGGCTTTGTGCGAAATGTAACATTCGGGTATTATTTTGTTTTTTAAATGAGTTTTGGGCATTATTTTGACCAGTTTTGTAAGATTTCTGCTTAAATTTCACCTATGCTGACATTATGGTTATTAATGTTTTATATGCACCACGGACCTCCAAATATGACCATATTGGTGCAAGAGACCCCCTCATAAAACATAAAAGGCAACAATTTATTGTGTTTAAAGACTTGATATATACTTTAAGCAATTGGTATTATAAATAAGTATAAGTCTCTATTTTTACAAGAAATATTTTTTTATTAATTACTGCATCAGTTTATTTTAGTACATTTGTATTTATTTTAATCCAAATTATTTATTTTATTTTAATTTTTCTCTCCAAAATCCCTACGTCTGTCTCACTGGAGATCCTGCACCCCATTTTAAAAATGCCTGAACTAGTTTATTTGGGTCTGCAGGACTGTCTCTGATATGCTGTCGGTCTCCACAGGTTTGGACAAAGCACTCCAGTGGCTGTGGACTGCACAGCGGACCTGGTTCGTTGTCAGGTGCTGGACAGCAAAGGTCAGCTGGAGGCCAATGATCTGGTGCTGCTGTACGGCATGGCACTGGTTCGGTATGTTTATCCTCCATCAAGTGCACTTGAACCGTACCAATCAGATCAAATTTGACTTTACTGAAGTAACAAGTGTGACTGTGTTTCAGGTTTGTTAATCTCATCACAGAACGGCAACAGAAGAGAGTCGCCAGGCCCTTACGAAGGTTAGCAGGGAATGTAAGTCACACATCAACTCGTGATGAATGTCTGTCATAATCTGCTGTAACGGCAGTCTAACTACACTTTTTTTCTCTGACAGCTAAATATTCCAGAGTGGGTGGTAAATCTCAGGCATGATCTGACACACCGCAAGCTCCCTTCATTAAAGTGGTGCAGAAAAGGTGAGAGACCTTTACAGTCTGCTGCATATGTTATTATAGTGTTCAAATCTGTGCATTGGGGCCGGGTTTGTTTGTGTTCTTCAGGTTGTGGATTTGTGCTGGACTGGTTGCATCAAGAGTACTGGACTCGCCAGATGGGTAGTCAGCTGACGGAGGACTGGAACTCTTCATCAGAAGAGGAGGATGATGAGGAGTTTGCTAAACGACACGAGGCAGAGCTACTCCGCAGACAGAAAGAGATCGAGACACACAGTGAGTAGCCTGATCAGACTTTTACATGCTGGGCTTAAAGCTCATAATAAATCAATAAAAGCATGACGATTCTAGTACAATATAAGACAAATGGCATAACACTAAATTCCTTTGTAGTGTATTGAGGAAATGTTATGTCACTTAAATGCAAAGCATTAGATCTGTTCAGAATTAAAGGTGTATAATACAAGGATCAAGGATACATTAAATTCGAAAATTACTGTGAAGACATATATAATGTAAGATGCATATTTCGAATGAAACGATCTATTCTATTAATCGAAGAAACTTGGGCATTTTGGTTTCCAAATAAATAAATAATCAACCAAATTAGAATTTTAGAATGATTTCTGATAGATCATGGGATAGCTGTGCTCTCACAAGAGTAAATAAAATGGAGTGAATATGTAAAAATAGAAAACGGTTATTTTAAATTGTAATCATATTTCTCAGTACTACTGTTTTTACTATATTTTTGATCAGAGAAATACTGGCTTGCTAAGCCAAAGAGACTTCTTTCAGAAATATTCAAAGCATCTTCTCAACCCCAAACTTTTGAACTATATTATCCACCTTATTTTTCAACACAGAAGTAAGCCGTTTTCTGAAAACGTGCGAGGCATCCAGTTCTTTAACTGCTGTAGGGAAATATCAAGATTAACAAAGTGCAGTATCCAGTAAAATATAGTTAAGATGATGCATTAAAATAAAATGGCAAGACACCAGTTTGCAACATCAAGCTCTTACTGAAAAAAAATAATGTGTGTTGATATTAACTTTCTCTTTGTTCTCTATTTTTCAGAAAAAGTCAGAGAACTGCTCATCTCTTATGAAGGAGAACAGTTTCAGGTAAGTCTAGGACCAATCTTACATTGTGTAGAGTATCCCAGCTCAGCCCAGCAGATGGCAGTGTGAGCTTGTGTTTCTGAAACGGCACTATCATCAGATTACAAGTGTTGGAATTCTTCTTCATGCACAGAGAAGTGTCTGAATGTCTATTTTACTGCTATATAGTGTCCAAAAAGTATGTCAGTAGTATGTCAGATTATGCATCAGAAAACAGTAGGCGAAACCTGATAACACTGTTCAAGGACCTTTCTGTTATTAATTAGAGTAGTTTTAAGTTGTTAATTACCTCATACCTGTTTTTTGGTGTGTTTGCTCAGACGTATGAAGAGCTGGCAAAGCAGGGCGGGCAGCGTGGTGTGTGGCCGGATCCTAGCGCTGATCTCAGCTGGATCCTGACGCAGATCAAACACTTTGCCACAGAGGCCAGGTGTGTGTGTGCAACTGAGCAAGTCTTTATTTCTGATATGTTTAAGAGCATGTGTCTCATCTGTTCTGTCTGTGTTTCAGAGACGTCCTCATTGATGTTTTAATGCAGGATGGATTCCTTATTCCTACTGCAGAACAACTGGACTCTCTGGGTATTGACCCCTCAGGTACAAACAAGTTTATAAAACACTAAAGCATGAAGGACTTAATTCTTGTAAGTTGAATTAAATTAACCTGTCTCTCTCTTTGTTTGTAGAGGACTCTGTGGACATGTTCGCCCCATCTCTTCCTCAAGTGTTTTTTCACTTCTGGTTGCCCTGCTTGAAGGTCTTGAATTCATCCATCATTATAAATCTGATCCTTGATAAGCTGTTCGCTGAGCTCTTGAATGAGCCGTCGAGTCACAGAACTTACTACATCGCCTCATGGATTTCCGAAATATTACTCTGCAACAGCAAAAGTACGACTCTGGGACATCCTCTGGGTCTCTGTGGTAAATATACAGTGGTCTAAAAAGTATATGGACACTTTAAAGGAAACCCAAAAATGAAAACTCTGTTTATTCACCCTCGAGTTGATTCAAAACTGTATAAAATTTCTGTCTTCTGCTAAACGCAAAAGTAAATACTAAAGAATGTGGGTAATCTGATTTTTTTTGTTATTTATTAATGTAATTACATTTTACTGTAAAATAAAAGTAAAATTTCAGCTTATGGAAATAAATAATTTAAATAAAAAGTGCTCAGATCAAACGTTTTATATATTTATTTCAACCTTTTATACTCATTTAACAAAAAATAAGTGATAGCTTGTCTTGTTGTGAAATCTGAATTTTAAAAAAAGTAAATCAGAAAGTGTCCAACATTTTTTTGCCTTATTTTTAAGTTTGCCTATTGTTTTATAATTTAAAAAGCTTAATGATTTGGGTATCATTTATTAATTAATGCATGAAGTGTTTAGAATTTATATGCGCAGATCTCTCATTAGTCAGCTGTATGTACAGTTTATTACATGCATTCCTGACATGTAACGTAAAAAAAGTTATTTATACATATATATATATATATAGAAATTCTTCTAATCTACTTCTTTTAACAAATTCGTGTGTGTGTGGCAGGTGAATTGAAAGCTCACAAGCGATTAAAATTGTCCAAGGAAAGAATCTTCATAAACAGATTACAACTTCCATGGCAGAATCTGATTTCTACATGTGTTAACGCACCATGCTCAGCTACACCTTTCCTTCTGCGACAGTGAGTAAATGCACACACATTTACACAAAGTATAGGTGAAAATAACTATATATACCTAATATCTAATTTAACTTGCCTTTTTAAGGATTTTGAGTGACATGGATAAACCCCTCCCAGATGATGCCCAGCAGAACCTGCTCCGGCTCTGCAGCATTTACACACAGGGTTACCATGAAAGCACATCCCCTGGACCTTCAGACCCCGCTGAGCCTGTGTACACCCTGCAGAACCTTCAGGACAGACTCAAGAGTAACGCCGCACAGAACAGTGACCAAGCCCCCAGACCCATGCAGGCTCCGCACACAGAGGACCTCCAGGAGAAGCTAAGCACCGAAACCATGCAGGAGAGAAACTTTGCATTACGAGGATCAGCGTGGAGCGTGTGCACAGGTAACACACACACTCAAGATTAATATGTCATAGTCATAAATTCCTAGACCCTAAATATTAGGGCCAGTGTGCTCAAGTAACGTCAGCCTTTGTTTAATGTAATGCGGAACAGTGACAACTCAAAAACCTGCCCTTCAAACATCTGGCCAATAACAGATGAGGATCGTTTTTCACCTCAAGTAGCTGTAGTTGGTAAATTGTTAGTAAATCTGGTGTCCTTGTTTCCAATCAGATAAGGTCCCCTGGAAACAGTACCCACTAGGAAAGGTTCCAGGGCAGCCAGAGGACCCCTCCTGTTTGATGGTGGAGTGCTATTCTACATTTACTGTATTTGACCAGCAGGTGGAGCTAGATCAGCTCCCCCAGCACCATGGCAACAGGAGGTGAGAGGAGTTTCAAAACTTTCAAACTAACGAACATTAATATGTTGTAAAATGTTTTTCATTTAAATGCATCTTTATCCTTAGTGGTCCCATTCAGAGCAGAGCCAGTGGAGCAGATGGGCCGCTTTGGACTCACAGTGATTTGAGCAAACTCAAATCTGGACTCCAGCTGTTCTAACACACACAAATACTATGCAGCCTGAAGATACTGAACCGCTGACCTTCAACTATGAACCCTATGATATTAAAGACAAGCACTTGAGGGCTAAGCTGGACTGAGGCTCTTCTAGACACAAACACTTCCAATCTCTCTGATTGCCTCTGACATGATCATGCACGGTTGGAAACATTAAACAGTTTTTTTTTAGAATTCATGTCCACTTTCTTTAGAAGGCATAGTGGTGGTGTGTCACACTAATGTTATTACAGTTCAGGCTGCAGTTTGCTCAGCTCAACTCTCAGTGTCCGTTCAAACTATCCGGAAGTGAAACTCCCATACTTCCATGAGCAATGTCTCATGAGGTTCCAATGAAGAAGTTGGTGCTGTTTGAGAAATGTTGTAAATTACATGACATTATTTTTGAACACAGAGTTGCCAAATAAACGTCATTTTGTATTGTGCACTCGTCTGTTACTTTTTTGCTTTTTCTCAGTCATTTGGGTATAATATTAACAATGCTACATCTGATCATGTTCACAGGAATAATTTCTTTTTAAAATGTACTAAAAAAGAAACTATTTGTTCAATTGTAATCTATTTAACAAATAACTATTTTTGATCAAACGTATGCAGCCTTGGGGAGCGCAAGATTCTTATTTCAAAAGCATTTAAAAATTGTGTAATTACATTAAATAAAATTTCACAACTGGCTTTTATATTAAAGAAATATAGTACAAAAACAAATAATAAACGTTGATGGTGTCAAACTTTGTGCAACATGTTTTTTTTTTCATCTGTGTGAACTTCAAAAACCCATTAAAAACATGCCCATGAGACAAATTGATAAAAAATAAATAACAAAAAAAATAGTAAAAGTGGCTCAGTTTTCTTTTGCATAATTTGTCACTTGGGCTGAGGTTTTGTGTGTAATCCAAATCAAATCTGAAAGTTTAAATGTGACTTGGGGCCCATGTACCAACTGTATAAGTGTTATCTTTTGTTGCAATCTCTTACTTCCTATTTATTACTTCATTCCAATTACCTACCGTCAAAGAAGCAACCAACAGGAACTCAGACAAGATAACAGTTAACCAAATAGAGTCTGGCTTTATTGAGAGGAACAAACACCTTTTGTCATTGAGACTTACATTTTGTTTGAGTCCACAGACCCAAAGCGTTATAAAGTTTTTCCACCCTTACACTTTCTTTTTTCTTTCTTTTTTTGGTTCGTGTTTTTGTCATATTGAAAACAAGTTTAAAAGCAACATGTTTCATTCAGTAGAGAGTAAAACATACTATTGTATGTTGTCATCATCATCATCACAGCACGAGACTCAAAAGTGTTAAGACCACTCAGTCAACCTGCAAAGGCGCCAAAAAACCCACAATACAACGGGGAAATGTTAAATAAATGGCAAAACTCGAATTTAAGAAAACATTTTCAAGATCATCCACACTACTTCACAAATCGCCGCGGTTTTATAAGAGCAAACATCAAAGATAATATCTTTCATAAAGGAGCTGAAATAATAATACATCTGTTAGTTCCTGAGAATCAATAATCTGTTGGTGAGAGTGTTTGTGTGAGCGAGTTATAGCTGGTGGAAGTTATTCAATATCGAAAACATACATATAAATGTACAGATTACATCAGCTCTGCAACCGGCCATAGGAGAAACCTTCTCTTCTGACAGTTTGAAATGCCCGTTTGAGTGTTTTTCTTCACGATTTTTTTCTCCTTTGAGCATGTCCAGTTGTCCCGTAGATTCTTCTTGGACGTTCTAGTCAAACGTAATCAGAAAAAACGGCAGTACGTGCAGTTAAATCAGGTTGTCCATTCAGACACCAAAAGAGAAAAAGCTGAAACCGAAAAACGTCATCTTCTCATTAACACTTCTGCTTATGAGAAAAGAAAAAGACAAAAACCCAAGCGAGAAGCGCAAAGCCTCAGCGCTGTACAGTCAGAATGTGCTCGACTCTCACAAACCAAAGTAATGTTAGTTAAACTGTAAGGCAGGTTACGAGGTGCGTGTTCATATATTTGTGTGGACATCTTTCAGTACGACACTCGGATAAAGCTCACATTTCACTCATGAGAGGACCTGTGTGCATGTGGCATCTACTACTAGCTGCTAAAAAAAAGAACGAAAATAAAAACATTGTGCAAATTCCATTTAATTAAAGTCTCATCTTCAACCTGGAACGTGCCTCCATGTCTTTACTGTAGAAGGTAAACTATGTTACAGGTCAAACAGTGGTGAATTTACCATAAATTCACACTAGCGCACACAATAGTCAACATTTTACATTAGTCCTATCAGTACTAATGATAGCATGTGATCAGCTGACTGTGGTTGTCAGGCAACCCATCGAGTCTAAGTGTGTGTATAAGAGAGATCCTGCTCGGATAAGCTGGTAGAGTGTCTTTATGTACGTGAATGCACTAATACTGTGCAAATACAAGAGGTTTGACATTAATTTTCAATATTTACAGAGAAAAAAATATATCAGGAGCACACAGATTGTGTCAGAATGTGTCTCTCCTGAATCTACACCTTTAACAGATAGAGACTGAATGATGATATATAAACCACGCCCTATCAATCCTTCAGTCAATCAGTAATGACGTTCAGCTCCGCTGAGGTAAACTCTCACTTTACAAAATAATCATCAACTAGCACATTTCGAGGCATGGAGAAGTGAAGGAGGTATGAGAGGACGGAGAAAGAAATGAAAGAGAGAGAGAGAGAGATCCCTGTCTGTAGTGGTCTGCCCGGCAGGAAATAAGCCATCTCTATGGGCTACTCGAGTGACACACGGTATCACTGACATTATGGCATTATATTTCTTTATCCTTTTTTTTAAAAACAAAACTAAGCTTTTTTTTAAATATATATAGATATATATATATATATATACTCATATAAGTAATACTGTACAGTTCAGAAATATATATATATATTTTTACAATCAAGAAATAGATACAATTTGTATCAACAAGCAAAAGGTCGTTTCTGGACATTTGTTGTGTGGTAGCTTGCTGCACAACTGCACAGGGGTCTGAACCTCGGAGCGTAAGCAGCGGACAGCAATGTCATAATTTACAAGAAATCAGTTTCTAGATTGTTCTAGAAACATCTCCTTCTGGATTGTTTGCTCCTAGGTTCAGAGGAGAAGGGGAAAAGGAGAATCCCAACCGTAAAAACACTTCCATCTCAAACAAAAATACACAATTAGGCCTGAAACATATGCTGCACAAGTACATGAATGACACTAAAAGTGCGGTCACATTAGCAAATGTTTGTGGGCAAAAATGTCTGCTGTCAATGTGTGTGAACGACTTCATCAACTGAACTTTCCCGATAAATCAGGAAATTTATCGCCTTGCATACATTCCCAATCCTGTAGGTTCCCATTGAAGTGACTACATTTCGCCCACAAAAATTTGCCAACCTACATTAAATATGATCACACATTGACGCTTCTAGCTGGATTTCACATACAGTGAGTGCATTTGAAAATGCATCACAATTCATAACATATCAGAATTGCGATTCTGCCACAACCGCTACTAAACTAAATGCACAATCATTAGAGCATAAAATAAAAAAAAAACGTCTTTTTTTTTATAGTAGATTTGTAAGCGTTCCAGATTTTTTGAAAGCTCGTAAAAGTGCTTTGAAAAATGTTGTCATCTGCTGCCTTTAATGTCACAGTTGGATATAGGATTTAGGAATGTGAAGATTCATGTGGTGCTATTAGCCCAAAAATTCTGTACTTGCAGAAACATGTTTCTGGCCTAAAATGTGTAAATAATTATATATAAGAAAAAAACTAAAAGATTGTAAAAATGTAAAACACAATTGTAATCGCCTCCTGGAAGAACCCTGTTGAAAAACAAAACTAAGGGGAAGGATAAGAGTGTTCATATAAGAGAGCTGAGAGGTTGGGTTTCGTGTCCACGTCGAAGCAGGGTCGGGGGCGGTAGAGAGGCAGCAAGCGAACTGTCAGCCAAATGTCAGAAACAACCCAACAACAGCCTGGTGTTCCGTGTGTGTGTCGCACAGGAAGAGACAGGTAGGCAGTGTGTCACACCTTCCCACGAGCAGTAACGGGGCCCCACGGGGCCACACCTGTGCTCATGAAAAAAAAATGAAGGAGCAATATAAGTCTTTTTGAAAACACCCAGAGCATCTCTGGACCAATAACATTCACGCTCTCCTGAAGATATGTTAATTTACAGGGCGGAGCAGATGAAACGGGGCGGTCTCTCGGCATCAATCAGGAAACAGATGCTGCACAGGAGCATTTTGCCAAAGAGATGCATTCTCCTCCCCAGTTTGTGAATACTTGAACGTAGTTATTGACTAACGAGCCAAACGTGAGAGGCGCCCTCTGTCAAGCATAGTGCTAACATGCTGTCTGGGAGAGATTTACTGAAGCCCATGCTTACTCAAACATCTCTCTTGAAATCTACAATACAACAACAACATTTAGGAAATACGTAAGAATAACTTCTCCAACTAGACATATCTAGTGCTTTCAGATCAGAAAAACGTACACCGATTATCTTTTTGGCTCAATCTTTGAAAATGGCTTCATAAATACACATCCGTGTGTGTCTGCGAACAGACGTCGCAGGGCAGGTTTGCAGTTACAGCCCAGCCAGTTAAAAAGTCTGAACCACAGCACAGCAGAATCTAGACATTTCCCATGGCTCGCTTTTATAAAACAAATGCAAAACAGCGACCCCCACAGCTATTAAGCACTACTCACATTAACGTGTGGTGAGGTCACTCCAATGTAAGGCCATAAAAGTTCAAAGATCATGCTTTGAGGTACGCAAGCGTTCATTCCTCTTTCCGAAATCACACAATCAAGTCATCACGCACACCAAAAAAAAACACACCACGGTGTCACGTCATATTTACACGCAAATGCAAGTGAATACACATATACATACACAATACTATTCATATTGTGCAGGATCATTTCTGATCGGTTTTACCAAAGAGATTTCTCTCAAGTAACTCTTTTTCAAAGGATAAATGTTATCATCACCAACGAAAGAAGACATTCTCAAGATCTGCCATCAAACTGGCAGGCAGTTGCTCTCTACACTTTTGAGTCGGCTTTACAAACAACCTTTTGGCCCATCTAAGGAGCTGAACGGTGGACTTGTTTTCTTTACGAGGGATCTCTGGTTTCTACGCTAAACTTCTCAGGTGCAAGATCCAAGCTCCCATATGGCTTAATAGATGACACAACAACCAATGCAGCATCAATGCTATTATGCTAGCCAACGTCCTAATCCAATTATAACCACACTCGAGGGATGGCTGTTTCTTTAGAGCGAAACAAAAATACGAAATTCTCAATGTGTCTCAATTTCTCATTCTAGGTGTTGTTAGCAGCCTTTCATAATGTGCTTAGTGACAAGTGCGCAGTTTAGTGACAATGACGGCAGCCAGCTGCTGGGGATCGGTCATGTGAGGATTCTCCTCCATGACCAAATGGACCACATACGCCGGGAAGATGTTACAGAGGTTTCGGTAGGTTTGATACTGGTGTTCTGGAATAGGGTGCCGCTCTTGGGGTTCCTCCGCTGGCCCTCGAGCGCTGGGCGGTGGAGGCGGCACGCTATCCCACGGGGACCTCCAGATCTGCTCCATCTTCTCGGGCATGCTGCGGACCATCACCCTTTCACAGCAAGGCATGAGGCCTCCCGCTAATCCGTAGCCTCCATAACTGTAGGGCTCATTACCACACGGCAAAGGGTCCCAGCTGGCATGCTGCTCTCGGCAAAGAGGAGGTCTCCGCTGGCGCAGCGGATTGCTCTCGTAGAGCCGTGAGTCAGAGATACTGTCCATTCGAGTCATGCCTAAGGACCGACCCTGCTGGGAAGGGCCGGCGGAAGGCAACACGTTCTGGGACACGGGAGGGTAGTCTCCTGGGCAGCTGGATCGGGCTCCAACGACCGGGTGCTGGGAGTGTGGTGCAAGATGGGTGGAGGACTGCTTTCGAGGTCCCGGTTTGGGTTCATCCATTCCGTAGCTCTGCACACGTGTCAAGGCCTCATGGTGGAAACCGTGAGCAAAGGCTTGAAGGCGCGCTTGCGCTGAAGATTGCGTCTGGGTTTGCGACGGTGGCCCTTTCATGCTGTCATCCAGGCTGCCCTCCAATGAGTTGAGGTACATCTCTCCACTGTAGGACGAGAAGGAGTCTGATGAATGACTTCGGCCAGGTTCTGGGCACATGCTGGCTCTGCCAGGATATCCTCCACCCACCCCTACAGGTTCTGGCTGCTCAAGACTGCAGAAACTGTCTTGGAGGCTGATGGTGGAAAAGTCACTGAGCATGGAATAGTAGCCGTGGTCGCTTACCACAGAGTCGTACTTGGGGAACGGCTCACCGTAAGCCACAGAGGCGCCCTGGCTATTGGTGACTAAGATGGGGGGATATTGGACACTGCCCGCATGCTCAAGTGAGCTGTGGGTAAAGTGCAGAGACCCTGGAACAGGGCTGCTCGCCGAGCGCGTGTTCAGAGCGCCTGCTGCATGACTTTTTGTCAGTGGCATAGTTGGAACGCTAAGCGCCGAAACTAACGACGGTACAGAATTGGCCTCAGCCTTCCGAGCTGGACAGAGTCTCTCTTCTTGCTCACATGCAACTGACCGGATACTAGGGTCAGACTGGCGCTTGGGTGCCACTCGCTTTGCCTCAGAACTACTGTCTCCCTTGTTAGCAGAACCAGAGGTACCACATTTGGCAAGTGCTCCCTCGCTCATTGTCTTTACAGCGGAGAGTTTGGCAAAGGCTCTGAGCTCATCTGCGACAGCCCGCTGTGGTTGGTTGGCTCTTTCTGGGTGGTAGTACTTGCACTTATGGCCATATGTGCACTTCTTACCTGTGATAAAACCAATAGTGGTGGTTGAGACAAAATTGTTACTTCTGTATATCGTAAAATGCCAGTATTGATTGTTTTTTAAAATAGCAGCATACTGAAAATTATTGGAACTGGAAATAGTTTGACAGTGCATAAAAAAATGTAACAAATATATTTCTGTCATGACAACTCTCTAAAGATTTTTGCGTGGACATGGCAATGTTAATGTTTTTGGTCTTTGGTGGAATAAATCTGCTATGCTTCTGAACTGCACTCACACAAAAAGCACACAGGAAAATTTAAAAGGCCAGGTCCATACCAAGAGGTATCACCGTTGGTACTTTTGACGACACTAGCTGCTGCACAAATAGCATGTATACTGTAATAACCTGTAACAAATCTACAGTGGAGCTGGAGAAGGTGGAGGATTTTGAAAGTAACTTTGAAAGTGTGCTGCAAAATGCTTTAGTGAATTCTGACCAGCCATTTAAATGTAAAGCAGCAAGCTCACTGGCTTTGTATGTAATATGAAGCAATCAGCTTGTGCCAAGTACGCTGTGAATATAATAACTTTGCATTAACAAACCATAGCTTGCGCCATAGAGTTTCATGACAGAACATTCATCTTATTTTACATTAATACGGTGGCCGAGAGATCTCAACGCGCTGCAAACTTAAGAAAACACATTCAAACTGAAAAAAACACATGCAAACTACAACGCAACCAAACACAGAGAGGCGCTGCAAACAACACGGACCGCAACGAAAATGTTTCAGGGGGACCTCAAAAAGTGACAAACCTATCTGGGACCTGATTATTTGTTCCGTAGCTTTTGAACAGAGCAGAGATGTTGTCGCTGAACTAAAAGGTGAGTTTATTTTAACAACCTGATCATACGATCTTTCGGATATTATTAGACTAATCTGACGAATT
>JAUMHI010000040.1:3141061-3163924 GCA_032359435.1 Enteromius unitaeniatus | reverse complement strand
ATTTAAAACCCCTTAAATCGAATCTTTTACTTTCTAATGGAACATTCTTGTGTACTTTTCAGCAGATAATGTTTCATATTATTTGTGATATATAATACATTTCTCTGCCTCTAAACTGTAACTCTACCATTATTCCCCCGACTTCTTTTTCGCAATCCAAACAACCCGTGATAGATAAAATTAAGTTCCACCAGACATTTTTAGCTTGCAGTATATCAGATGACAGGGTAGAAGTTGAGAGGCTGTTTGCAACGCATTAACTTTGGACCAATAGGCTCAAAACATGCATATGTAGGCCTTGTCAGCAATTACAGAAATTGTATGTTTATAAACACATGTGGAAAGAGTTTGGTTCTCATTAGCATTTACCTCATGGCAACATTGGATCCATCGATCACAATCGGACGGAGGTTGTCATACGTGTCTGATGTGTCTTCCTCCAGTGATGCTTCAGGGCTGACGGCTTCTTTGGCTCCCACCGCCCGTGGCGTTAAACCGGCAGTGCCCACTGCTGCCTGGCTCTCTGGATCTCCTTTATTGCCTAGCCGTACCAGCTCGGCCAATACATCATTGATTAGTGCGCTGGACCCCAGTTTACTCAGCACAGACTCCACCTGCTCTCCAGAGTAGCCCAGTTTCAGAGCGAAGTCCATTTTGGTTTGGTAATCTCGATCGCTGGTTTGACGCAAGGGCATTTGGGCTCTCTGGCTGTCATCTGTACGTAACTCCTGTAAGGTGCTGCTCTGGCTGAAGCTGGGACGGTCCAAACAGGATGAGCGACACAGCTGCCGGTGAGGTTTGGTTGCTATAAGTGGGTCCTGCCTCCTTCCGGGCGCTCCTTCTCCTGACCCCGCCGCACCTCCAGAACTCCCGCTCCGTGAACACCCTTCTCCGTCGCTCTCGGAACTGCTCCCATCTTCCCCGGCGTCTTCATCCTCCTCCTCCTCTTCTTCTGGAGAGTCATGGCCGGCGGCAGCGGGCAGGGGCTGGGGTTCGCGGCAGCCACGGTGCTCCATCTTCAGGCGCTGCAGCATAGCGCATGCAGCTGTTACCTGCGCATGACCTCCCTGAAGCTCCAGTGCATGGTCCCTCACCTGCACCACGGCACAGCTTTCGTACTCAATAGCTGCACGCAGGGCATGCAGTCGCCGCTGCAGCCAAAGAGTCAAACGCTCACGGTGCTTATGCACAGGACTGATTAGCGACACTATGTACTCCTGAGGAAAAGAGAAAAGATAGTTTACGTAAAAAAAATTTCCAAGTACTTTTTATGAGGTCAAATTCCATGCCATTTTTATGCTGGTGCACATCCAAACCAAGGATTTCCGGATTACTTTTTTTATTAGTGCTGTCAAATTATTACTTAAATAAAAGTTTTTCTGTACATAACAGGTGCACAGTGCTTATGTATATATAAATACACACACATACAGTGCACATTTTGAAAATATTTACATTTATATAACCTATTTATATTCTTACATTTTATATTATATATAAATACATAATATAAAAAGCATATTATTCTGAAATATGTACATGCATGTGTTTGTATTTATACATACATAATAAATATACACAGTATGCACACATATATTATGTAGACAAAAGCTTTTATTTGGGATGTGATTAATTGCAATTATTCATTTGATGGAACTATTTTTTCACAAAAGTAAATCAAAGCATTCCATAAATAGTTATTCAAATTTTTTAATACTTATATATAGTACTGTGCAAAAGTCTTAGGCCACTAGTATTTTCAGCAACAAAAAATGGTTTTAAGTCGGTTATTTCTATCTTTTGCGGTAGAGTGTAATAATGCAGTGGGATTATTGTCTGCACAAGGAGTCTGACAACAGCCAGTGCTCCACACAGAGATCTGATCTGATCTGATCATCATCAGTCTGTCTGGAATGACATGAAGTAACAGAACAAACTGAGACAGACTCAATCCAGAAGAACTGTGGCAGCGTCTCCAAGATGCTTAAAAAACCTACCTACAAAGCTGCCTGAAAAACTATGGGCAAGTGTACCTTGGAACAGAAGATTAATACCAAATATTAATTTGATTTAGTTAATAGATGTGCATTGATAAATTAAATTATTTATGGCATTTTTTTGAAAGCATCCTCGTTTTACAGCATTATTATAGAGTGTCTAAAACTGTAGTAACTAACAGTACTGTAGCTTTGCAGCCTGGTAGGTTTTTTTCTTCATCTTGTAAACGTGGCCTCAGTTCTTCTGGATTGAGTCTGTCTCAGTTTGTTCTGTTACTTCATGTCATTCCAAATCATTTTTTGTTGCTGAAAATACTAGTGGCCTAAGACGTTTGCACAGTACTGTATATGAGCCAACAGCAATGTTGAACTCATAAATGCAAAAAAAAAACCACTTCAACATAATTTTGACCACTGCTAATTAAAATAGAAAACAAATTCCTATTTTTTAAACTGTATTTTGACCAATTAACCACAGCTGTGGTGAACATGGGAGACTTCATTCATAACTTCATACATTTTATCCTGACTCTGAACAGTAATAACAATAATAATAATTAGTTATCAATAAATAATAATCTAATACATATAAAAGTAAAATTTTGTAGGTTTCTAATGCAAGTAATGTAATAAATTGCCAGAGGATAAAAAGGATGAAATTGCTTTTCATAACTCTTTTTAATGCTTTTTTGTCTTGTTTCATCTACCACACGCAAGTTTGCTCTGAGCTCCTCCTGTTTTGTAAACTCATTGTTCTGTCTGTCAGTCGCTTTACAGAGGTGAGCATATTCTAAGAAGACAATTGGCGTGACGCATGTGCCCATATGTCACAAACTGTCCCAAATTATGTGTTGTGCGTCACGGCAAACACTTCTATCTATTATACATACAGGCTACACACACACAAATAGTTTCCATATATATACAGTATATATATATATATATGTGTGTGTGTGTGAAGGAAACTGGTTTGGTCAGGCTACACCAAGGTCCTGGAAAAACTTATCATTGCGTTCTTGAATTCAGTTTTATTGTGACAAAAAGAGAAGCTACTTTGGGTGGGGCTATGGTTGAACTTCCTTAAGGGGAAACGATACTGTGGTAATGAACTTCTTTCAAAGCAAACACACACATCCGAGACCCTCCCGCTTTCTTTAATCCTTCAACACCTGCCGTAAATTCCCTGCTATTCCCCAAAAACGTCTTCCACTCAAGCTTAAATTGGAATGAAACATAGGCAGTTCCACCAAGGTTGCTCTGCGATGTCTGACGGTGTGTGTGTGTGCGTGAGAGAGAATATGAGGATCTGCGTGTGCATGTGTGTGCATCTCTGTTTGTTTTTGTGTGGGGTGAGAGAGATGTGTGTATGTGTAGGTTGGGAGTGTGTGCTTGTGCATGTGTGTGTGTAGAGAAAACCGATAGCACCATCCAGCTACGAGAGGCTCCTCTGCGCTCATGACACCGGTTGCCTAGCAACGCAGCCCTGTCATCAGCTAACTGCTTTTTAGCAGTCACGACTAACACAACGCAGTGTTCTCTGGGAAAGCCTGGAACACACACACACACAGCGCACATATTACATCTACACCGCTCGAAACCATACAACGCTTCGTGTGCAAAGCCCAAACGCACGCATAAAGCAGCACACATTGCATGCTTCACTAATAAACACCTACGCGAGCTCTCCTCGCACATGCGCCGGAGAGAGAGCGAGAGAGTATGAGAGTGTGTGTTATGGCTGTTTGTTTGCATTTGAGACAAATAATATCACTTTAAACTGACAGTGTATACAATCTTTCCCCTCTCTCCCTCTCTCTCTCTTTCTGCAGATGTGGCGTATTGAAGAATTTCCTCCCCAGCGTGACATAGCTGCTGTTCTGAGTCGTGATGCTGACTCCAGCAGCATGTTCCCCTGGGCACTGAACCGCATCATCTGCACTCACAAGCCACGGGCCCGAGCTGGGGATCACAGCTCCAGCAGCAGGTCTCAGATCAGCTGCGTCACGCAGTCAGCGACGGCTGCTCCACCACCACAGCGGACCGAGGAGCTGTTCTGACATCAGCCAAACAGCTTGCAGTAAACCTGAAACATGACGGCTTTAATAATCACTACAGCTTGAACAGAGAGGTGCATATTACAGCAGGAAAAGAAGTTTTCTGTTAACATCGATAAGATTCTAAAGTGGAATTTAAGATGCCAACATCCTGAGATTTCCTGTAATAAAACAGGTTTGGGGTAGGATTTATATTTGTAATATTTAAGAATAATTTGAACATACAATGTTAAATATTTTATAAATTAATTGTTTATTTTTATTATATTATTAATAATAATAATTATTATCACTAAAGCATTTGTATGATAAAAATTAAAATATTTTACAAATATTTATATATATATATATGTTATTTTATTTACAAAATAAAATATATTACTAATATATTTAAATATAAATATATTATTATAAATAATATAATTATTATTATCATAAAGATTCTAAAAATATTTTATATATAATAATATTTCACATCCTTATGATATGATAATATGATATTAGCAACGTAATGTAATATAATTATTACTATTACTATCATAACAATGTTTAAACATTAAATATATTTCTAATACATTCAAATGCAAGTAATTACTATTTATAATACCATACTAGTAATTACACTAACAATTATTAGATCATTTTTATTATATGAATTATAATACTAATTTAACTTACTAATAACTTTTATATAATTTATACAATACAATGTTAAAATACATTACTAATAGATTTAGATATAAATCATAATATTATAAATCTAATAACAACATAAGGATAATCATTTAAATATACTTTATAATAGGAGCATCTTTTTAATATGTTTCGTATGCAACAAATTATGCAAATCAGCTGCATCATGCAGTCAGTGCCAGCAGTCCACCACAGCAGACTGAGAAACTGTACTGAGATCAGTGAAACAGCCCACAGAATTATGGTATAGATATAAGGGGCCAAAAGCGGTAACAACTGAGGACAAGGTAACTGAAGAGCCAATCTGAAAACAATTATGACGTAAACCAGTCAAGACTCATGCCAAGTTTTAAATAAAAAAAGGTCAGCTGCTCGTTCGCACGCCCCTGTTCATTAGGACGTGTTTGACGTAAATTTACGCTTTCTCTGTAAATTACCCGGCCAGCTTTGGAACTGATCAGGAAACTGCTGCTGAGTGGGTGGGAGAGGTCTGTGTGCATGGAGCACATGAAAACGCAAGGAAGAAAGGAGGAGAACGCTGAAATATTCCTCCTTGGGTAAAAACGTGTGAGCCCACTCCTCTGTTAGAAAGAGCCAGAGAGGCAGAGATTGGACACAATCGGCTTTTTACGAAGGCAAGACGTCATATTAAACGTAAAAGAAAATACAGGAAGGCTCCATACTCTGTCACGCCAAACACTTCTCTCTGACTGCAGAGAAACTGCAGCACGGTGAGCCAGAATGGCCATCTTATGGACAAACAAGCACCCCGTCACCTTTTAGGTGCAACACACAAGCGGACCACCGAATTTCAGGCTTTTGTAAACACACAGGTCGTATCTCACGTCCTAAAAAAAAAAAAATCACACAATACTCAGTGACTCAAAAAGCCGACAGCAAAACAGCACAAGTGTGTTCAGCAGACGCGCCACAAACAAGCCCGGCAACAGAATGCATCCTCCTCTTAAAAGTCTCCCCCCTTCTTTTCTGCCTTGTTTTCCTTCTCTTTTTCCCTTCTCTTCTCCTCACCTCCTCCACAACACAGGCTTACAATCAGCAAGGCCACCATGCACTCAAGCACACGCACAGCTTTATGCTGTTGTCTCATAGCAACAAGTGGAGTCTCTTTGCTGGAGCTTGTGGCTAGAAGAAGCCCATTTAAGGCCCACGGTGCAGCTCAGGCACTCGGACTAAAGACACGGTGGGTGGCAGCAACTTATGGTTATGCCAAAATAGTCAGCAGGAGGTGAAAGCATGCACTCATGTAAAGATGCACGGACAGAAGGGAGACTTCATGCTTGAAGATGCTTTCCATGCTTTATGTGCATGCCAAACTCAAACACAGACAAATGCAACAGGCTGGTGTGATAACATTTTCATATATGCATGATGCCAAACAAGTGTATGTGTGCGTGTGTCTAAAACTGCCTTGACTTTGTTTGGCCCAAGCAAGGACATTTCATTTCTCGTGACCAGCATCCTGCAAAAGTGCAATGCTTTCAGTGCATAAAGAGTAAAAAAAAAAAAGTTTAATATTGAAGATAGCCTGCCTAAACATAGGGAAATGCACCATTTTAAAGGATGCATGTGAGCGTGTACAAACCCGGCTAGGCTTGTGAGGGTCAAATGGTTGAAAATACCCAATAATACAAATTTGAACGGCTATAAATCATGTTTTGCTTCAGCTCCAATAAAGTCAACAGGTTTGTGCGAGGGTCAGGTTTAAAGATAAAGCAATACATGTGATTATCATTAAATAATAATGAAAAACGAGTGCGTCTATGAAAGGTTCTTGCATCTTCAAAAGTCAACGAGCGTATGTCAAACTGCTCTCAGTAAATCTCTGTGAAACAGGAGTCGTGAGCATCACTTCTGCGAGTGATTTAAAGATCATTTCGCCTCGCCTGAAGCATCTACACGGGCTGCATTTCACAGCATCGCAGAGGCAATAAACAAAGTTACCGATTTGGTTCGTGAAAGTAAAACCTGACCCGAAAATGCATTGAATTAAAGAGCTTGAATGGCGAAACGTCGGTCGTGCTCGCACAGCTCTCCTGCGACACACGCTCTCTCTCACTCACATACTCACTTTAGCTTTAGTGCAATCTTCTTCCTTGCCGTCCTCGATGTTTACGATGATACTGGAGCCGGCGTTGGGGCTCTCGCAGCTGGACTCGGCGGTGCTGCAGCTCACTCTGACCCGGAAAACCCGCTGGATGTGCGGGATGCAGCGCTGGAGCGCAGGGCCTGCACCGGCGGGCGCGGCGAGCTCCAAAACCATTTATCAGACGGATAAACAAGCGATCACGACGCGCTCCGGAACACTTCGCCCCGCGTCCTGCTTCATGGGTGGAGCAGCAGGTTAAAGAAATAAAGTCACGGGAGGATGCAAGTTTGTCTGCGGCCGAGCATAACGGCGAACGTACGGGATAAGCATCTATCATCCATCTCCATCCCTCCTTCTCCTCTCGCCCTCCCTTTCCTCTCTTCCCTCCCTCCCTACAGCGGCCCCGACTGCACCCACCGCCTGCGCTTCGGCAACGCGTCGGACGCCCCCTGTCGCTGCGCTCGGAGCCGCAGAAAGTGCGTTTTCGCTGCCTCCGTCTCCGCGTTTTGAAGCACGTGGGTGGACGGGACTCCGGTAATGCAGCAACCGAGGGTTAAAAATACACCGGACGCGCGTGAGAGCGCTGGATTCGCTGTGCGATGTGACCGCCACAGTCCTAACTTCACTGTTCAGAAGCTGATACAGTGTTCAGCAGTTGTTGTTATTATCCTGGCATCCTCGGCAACCAAGTATCAACCTTTGCACGTAACGCGAGTGGGTAAACTGTTAGTATAACGTTTAGTGTAATTCTTGGTAGAGCTGACTACTAACGTCGAGGGTCGTGTCGCTATTCGGTAGCGAAGGTCTGTTTATCTCCCTGACATGAACTGAGCTATGCCTGCTATATTTTCTGTTGTATGTTTGTTTTGAATCAGAAGCGGCGATGTCCGATTCGTGAATGAATTGTTCTTTTGAGTCGATTCTTTTCGACGAATCTCTCAAACGCGCTTTGCGATTCAGTCCGAATCGTTCGAACAAGCTTCAGTCGCGAACTGAATCACTTGCTTTCTTTCTAAATAAATTAACTAAAACTGAATGACAAGCAAGCTAAATGACAGATGGGAAGTGAGCGTTTATCTACTAGCAATCGAAACTAGCGATTAAAGATGAATAAGGCCTTTATATTAAGGGCAAATACTCTTATATAAATGGCCACAGTTTTGGACATGCATATTTTACTATGGAGTATCGTCTAAATACCACAGTGCATGGATATGGAGCTTGTTATATCAAATTATATACATTTGCAACTGGCAATGTAGTTCTTTCCTGTTTTACTAATAAAGCTGTAATAAACAACATTACTGACTGTTTCTATTTCATACTTTTAAAAAAATGTAAAAATTTGCCATGTACCTTTCCCTCTAGCAAATTTCACTAAGTAGGTGGTATTTCACATTTTTAATAGTTTCTCAAATATTTATAATCATAAACCTCCAACAAACGCTTGTTTATTTTTATTAAACACTATCCCTTTAAGCCTCGTCGAGGATTGTGGGAGATGTAGTCGGCGGCTTGTTGCTGTTGTCCACAGCTGGTTAGCATTTCTATTGTCTTTCTTATAAGAGGTATATCCGCAACAACCTTTACCTCCTTTCTTATTCCCACAGAGCTCTTACAGTTTCGTAGTCCACCATGGCGGACGAACAAGAGATAATGTGCAAGCTAGAAAACATCAAAGAAATAAGGTAAGAAAAGCTGAGATTGATCCCAAAGCAGACACGCTAACGTGTCTCCAACAACATCTGGCCAGTTCAACCTTATTAGCAAAAACCCGGCGGATTTCCCCCTTAATCGTTTCGTTTCCTCAGCAATGCATGAATTTGCATGTACAGTCTAACGATATCTGCAAAAATAATGTAAGACGTTTCTCCTTTGTCAGGCTTTTTGTATCGGTCATGATGCAGCAGACCGCTAAAATAATATATGCAGAGCTAATTCTGCATGAACCGTTATTTTTGACGAGGAAAAGCATCCTGTTGTGGTTAGACACCAACACTGCAGAACATACGGTTCATTTCCTGCGAAGCGATTCTTAAACCTCAAGCATGCACACGATTGTCTGGCTCTTGTAAATATAGCTTTGCACACACTGGGTCTAATGCGTTTTGCGATCGGATCTGTGAAACCACATAGTAGATGTCTTAAATGCGTTTCAAACCACATGCACTAGATCAGAAGTCTTTGCATTTGCGTTGTGTTGTGCTGGATGTTTACTGTGTTTTGTGTGGTTTTGCAGGAATAAGACAATTCAGATGGAGAAGATCAAATCTCGGCTGAGGAGTGAGTTTGAAGCTCTGGAGTCAGAGGAGAAGCACCTGAGAGAGTACAAACAGGAAATGGACCTTCTGCTGCAGGAGAAAATGGCTCACGTAGAAGAGCTGCGTCTCATACACGCTGATATCAATGTGGTAAAAAAGAAGAACCAAACATTACACAATGCTCTGCAATTTTTCTGGTGTTTGTGGTGCATTCAATACAGTGAATATAAATGCATCAAATTTACTCTGACTATGACTTAATGCACTTGTTTAAAGGTATGCAAGTTAGGTAGAATATACCATTCCACAATTCCAGATCAGTAAGATTAAAACACATTTTATTAAGGATGCATTAGAATAAGCAAAAGTTCTAAAATGGATATATAAATAATCATCAAAGAATCCTAAAATAAAATGTATCATGGTTTCCAGAAACATGCTCAGTTGTTGATGCATTGATAACAACAATTGATAAAAAAAAGCTCTAAATTTGCTTATTAGAATGATTTCTGAAGGATCACTGGAGTGAAATTAATGCATCTATGCTGTCAACAATTTTAAATACTTTATAATATAAAACATAGTAATACTAATGTTTTCCCCATATTTTAAACAATATAATATTACGTTATGCTCAAATAGGTTTATTCAAAAACAGAAAGTGGTTAAATGGTAGTAATTAAGTTGTATAAGCTCTCCGGACACATTCTGTGTGGTCAAGGATCTGACCGAGTAAACTCTGTGTTAGGTCAGGTGTCTAACCATTAGGTTCACACCATTGTGATTTACGGAGTGGCTGTATTTCTTCTCCCAGATGGAAAACACCATCAAGCAGTCTGAAAGTGACTTGAACAAACTGCTGGAGTCAACCAGACGTCTCCACGATGAATACAAGCCACTGAAAGAACACGTGGATGCCCTGAGGATGACCCTCGGCTTACAGAGACTCCCCGACCTCAGCCAGGAAGAGGAGAAGCTCTCATTGGAGTTAGTAACACTTTTCATGTGTGTGTGTGTGTGTGTGTTTGACTGGGGGAACTCCTCAAAATGAGTCACTGCAGTGTAGGAGCGTGTGTTTGCAAGAGAGTAATTCTTAAAGCTGAGTCAGAGAATTTGCAAGACAGAGTGCGTAATTGTGTATGGGAAGGCTAAATTGCTTACTGTTTGTTTGTGCGCTCTTCATCTCCTTTCAGCTACTTTGAAAAGCAAAAGGCTGAGTGGCAGACAGAACCTCAGGAGCCTCCTATCCCAGAATCCTTAGCGGCAGCGGCGGCTGCAGCCCAGCAGCTTCAAGCTGCACGTAAACAGGATGCCAGACAGACAGCGACATTCCGCCAGCAGCCACCACCTATGAAGGTGAATAGAGTTTTACATTTACCATTTTACATTTATTTATTTCGCCATGCAAGACATGATCCTGGATCAACATTACTGTCCAAAAGCAGACTTACGCCAATCCCTACCCCTACCCAAAATGTATTCCTAAAATCAGTGGGGAATGATAGCTGATTAACAAGGTTGTAAAAGCACTTAACCCTGACTGTAAGCCTAAAAACTGATATTTCCTGAAAAATGAACCCTTCATTCTGATTGGTTGATTGGAATGATGTTCCAGGATCAACAAGGATGTTGGTACCAGGAACACTTGATGAAATCACACTCACCCATTCAGTCCAGAAATCTTTTGAAAGCATCCCAATTCTGCATTTTATTGATTAAAAATACATTACAATTTTGAAATATTAGTATAATGAAAAATTAACCTTTTCTTTTTTAATATATTTTTACTTTTATTCATTCCCGGGAGGATCTCTCAGAAATCATTGAAATATTTTTGTCCCGTAATATATTAATTGGCCTTAACTACTATGTACTTACAATTAAATTAATCGTTTGATACAATGCACTTCTCAGTGTTTTACATTGTACTTATATTTTTAAAAATCTGTAATAAATTTGTATAATTACACTGTTGACCCATCCTTTACACCTTAACCCACCCTTAACCTAAAATGGCAGCGAAAGTGTTTTGCAATACGATATGAACACAATAGGTACTATTATTTTTCTATGTATGTACATAGGTAGTAAAGGCCACGTAACATAAAGGGGGTACCAGTATTTTTAATTTTGTGCTTAATAAACATTAATAATATAATACCAGTTAAATGCATCATTGCTGGATAAAATATCAAAATCTTACTGACCTCAAACTTTTGTACCTGCTTATTTTGGAAATAATGATTGCTTAATTTCTATGTATAAACTAAAAGAGATGGTATATTGATTTGATTTGTTGTCTGTTTCCAGGCTTGTCTGTCCTGCCACCAGCAAATCCATCGGAATGCACCGATCTGTCCTCTCTGCAAAGCCAAAAGTCGCTCGCGCAATCCTAAAAAACCCAAGAGAAAACCCGACGAGTAACATGCACAGCCACTAACAACCTCAGAGAAAGCCTGACTAACACACACAACCCCAACAGAAAACAATTTACTTATATAAACGCATTCACTAACGCTCTCATGCATGCACATACACACACACACACACACACACACACTCACTGCATATCCATACACCCTCACTACGGTCCTGAAGGAATGGAGCCTCTGCAGTCTCTTATAGTGATCCTGTAGTTAACCTGTCTTCCTGCTTCAGTGGATATGAGGTCTCAGTTTTTCATTTCGTTTTTATATAAGTGAAACCTTGATATTGTGTTTGTACCGTGCCTGTATTTAGTCGGTAGTGGATATGGATGCTGGTTTAGAAATATCGAAGTGTACTATTCTGAGTGGGGTTTAATTAGTTCAAAAGTGAATTCTCTAAAGTGGCTTTAGTCAATAGAGCCGTCTGTACGGTATTCAGTTAACGCTTCAACTGAGCTTTAATCGTTTTAATGAATTAATAATGGTATGATTTTGCCTATGTCTTTTAATGTTTTTCCCTCATAATAACAATGTTTTTCTTGTATTATGTAACCATGGACTGTCCCAGACCATGTCAGTGTTCTAGAATGTCTCAAGGGCTGATCACACAAGATGTAGATGGAGAGCATTGAAATGGATAAGAACGAGTTTTTAACTTGAAGCGTTGTTAAAAATGTGGTGCTAATGGCAGGAGACGCTGAAAAGACAAATACTCTGCATACGAAGTCCAACAGTTAATGCAGACTAAATGCAAAAGCATGTGCAAGCAGCCCTTTAGTAGTAGAGTAATTATGGAAGTTGAATGAGAACTCTAAACCTTGAGTTCTTATAGAACTATCATTCAATTTGAGCGAATGAGCTCTTATTTGTGTTTTGGAATTTGACCCAAGGGGCATTGAGAGTGTGTTAGAATTTTAGGTGTTGAATTATTGTGTTTATGTTTCATCTTTTCTGAAAGTCCGTTTTTTAATAATTAAAACCTATGAACTAATGAACTTGTGTAACTTTTGTCATAATGAATTTGTAGAATAATACAATTCCCTTCAGTCAGTTATGTCATCTGATTGATTTGCTTTCTCTCTGTCGCTCTGTCTGGGATTGGCTTGATATGTATCTGGAATTTGACCTTTCACCCATGACCCTTAACAATGCAATAATCATTCTTTTTTTCTTCTTATTTTTGGCTGATCTCTTTAACAGCAAGAGGTTACACATTCCTTTTGCATTGCACTTTTGATCCTGAGGGGGGCGTTATTTATCCTCCAGGAAAAGGTGTTTTATGCAGCAATTAAATTGAAAAAAGCACACATAAAACATATTCTGCTTTATATCATAGCACTGGTTCTTAACCATACAGCAGGAAACATAAGGGGCTCACTGGCTGACTTAAATTGTAGTTTTAATTAATAATTGTAAAGAAAATGCAAGAATTGTTTTTCCTTCCATAACTTTTTATTTAAACAAAACACTGACTGAAATGTATTTAATTAATGAATTTCACTCAAATATTATGGAAAGTTAATTTCCCTTAATATAAAAAAATTAATTCAGAATTATATTAGCAGAACTAAAATGGAATGGTTGGAGCTTATTTCTAGTTCCCAGCATGCTTTCATGCTTTGCTGCAGTCTCTGTAAGAAGAGTATACTGCTGAAATGAAATGTTTTTAATGTGCTTTTGCGTTTGTATATGGGGAGATCTGTTAGTGTTTCATGTTTGTTTATGTATGTTATATATTATGGTATGCATATGTATGTTAACGAATTTAGCATAGGCCTATTACCATGTGTCCTAAAACTACACGAGGGTCGTTTTAATGCATTAGTACCCAATATTTGTGTATATTAGGAAATATTCTTTGCATAATAAACTGATAAATTCAAATTAGGTTTCTAAATGTAAAAAAAAAAAAACAGACGGTTTCCTCAATTTAAAATAGTTTTACATGACATCACATGGTGCATTACATATTGTTTTCATTAAGATTTTTTTTTATCAGCGTGAATGCTAAACTAAAACAGTATATATCCCAAGAGATTTGTATGTTTTTTTCTTTTTAGCATTTTAAGTAAAACTATGATTGTGTGTACGAGTGAAGAAAAGCAGATTGGTTTATTTACAGTTGTGCACACAAGCAGATTTATTTGGCTTTGTGGCTGTATTTATTCATGTGTCTTTAGCGTCACATTACGTGTTTTACATCATAACAGGATTTGGGCTGAAACTCAGTAGGCTCGTCTGCAGCTCGTTAATCAAGTCACATGCATCTGCTTAAACTCCAGCTGGGCCATCCAGAGCCTAATCTCACTCACACACCCCTCTTTACCTGCACTAATCCCACTCTCAGGGGCGTGAGGAGATCTGCATCTTTTGTCCTCTGCCCTCCTGCCGTTTCCACACACAAACACACAAAACCCGCTCTGCCACACACACAAGCAGCTGTAACGGCTGGAGAGCTTTACAGTCACAAGGTACTGTAAAAGAAAACCCCAAAGCTCTTTGCAGGACAAAGAGACACTTACTAAAGAACTTCAGTTTAAGAAAAATGTAACTTCATTTCAGCTAATTAAACTAGTTCCAGCTAGTTAAACCAATGCTGCTAGAGTTTTCAATGAGTCTTACATTATTCAAAATAAAAGTTATTTAAAGGCATTGATGGTTTTGTTCACATCTAGTGCATCTAGTACTATTCACAGTAAAGAAAAGCAATTATTTAAATCCATTTTCTCTCATTTGTTTATCTGTGAACCCAAAATTATGGCATTATTGTAAAAAAAGAAAAGAAATTAGAAGCGTATAGTGAAGTTTCACTTGAAATATATTTATATTTTTTATATTATAAAAAGGAGAGTCAAACAAATTGCCTATGAAAATAAATTTATTCTCTGATCTGTTATAAATAACAATACAATCATTGATTGATGAGCAAACAATCAAGTGTTCATGCAAACACACTCCTATGAGAAGTATTAACACATCATATAAAAATACCAACAATGACCAGCATTAGTCATAATTGTGTTCATGGATATTGTGAAGGTTACCCAAAGCAGCAAAAAAAATAAACAATTCCTACTCCTTACGTAGTCCCACACAGTTTTGTTGTCCATTTGTAGTTTTATAAACATGATCAGATAGTGACAGGGGGATAGATGGGCTCTTTGTGCATGGGCGCCTGAGGAAAAGGCTGGCCAAACGCAGGACGGGCATCCAGGAACGCAGGGGCCATCAGCATGCTGCGTTCAGGGGGAAGAGCGTAATTCATGTAGGGCTGGTAGAACTGTGGCGCCCCTTGTGGGAGTGGAGGAACATACTGCTGGGTCTGAGAGGGTGGGAACATGCTTCCCATCGGGCCGTAGAGGTTCACACTGAGCTCGGATGGTGGAGGGCGAGTGTTTGTCATGGAGGAGCCTGAAGTGGAGGTGCGGGACGGGGTAGAGTCGTCCACAGAGGGCCCTCCAGACTCCAGCAGGCTGGTCTGAGCAGCGGATGGCCCAGCCGGACGATCGCTGGCTTTGGGTTTCACACAATGGCAGCAGCAGACAGATATAACCGCACCAACCAGAACAAACGACAGGAACGCGCTCACCACAATCACAAAGGGCAGATAGGTTGGAACTGTGGAGGGAAAGAGAAGACACAGGATTAAACATGAGGGTTATACAAATATGCCAAGTTTGGTAAATAAATTCATCTGAAAGTAACAAAAACGCATTCCTTTACAACATTATATTTCAGAAAGATCAAGGTACTTTAATAAGAGTAATCAGGCAGGCATCCAAAAATAAACAAGGTCAAGCAGTTTTTCAGGATCTTGTATCTTTGTGATGATGTGTTGTTGTGGATTAATTGTGGTTTGGTTGTAGATATTAGAGTTCTTTAAATCTTGAATATATGCTATATGCTAAATACTTTAAGTTTATTACCTAATTTATTACTCGTACACTACTACAAACAGAAAAATAGAAAAGTCCAAAAATATTATTGTACTGTTTTACAAGAAAATGCTGTTTTGTGTCCCTGGAGCACAAAACCAGTGTTAAGTAGCAAAGATGTATTTATAGAAATAGCTAACAATGCACTGTATGGATAATGATAATTTCTCTTATGCCATAAATCCTTGGGATATTAAGTAAAGATGGTGTTCCATTGAGATATTTTGTAAATGTAATAACGCAAATATATACAATTGAATTTATGATTAGTGCAATGCTAAGAATTTCATTTGGATAACTTTAAAGATTATATTGATTTTTTTACACATTGTCTAACACACCATGCAAATAAGAAATGAGATAAGCTTTCATAAAGACTCACCACTCTCTGTCATCTTTCTCCCGTCGCCCGTGTTCTCCGGTTCGGAGTCGGTGGCGCAGGTGCTCTGATCGAGGCGCGCCTCTGCGTACGTGCAGCAGTATCTGAGTGCGCAGGTACCGCAGCAGAAGCGTGCATCCTCACCGTCAAAGCGCTCCGGACACTGGAATCCCCGGTGCCAAGAGTTGAAGGAGTCCGTCCAACCGTGACAATATTCCCCCGATAACGCAAAAGACACCGGGAGGACGACTGACACCAATAGAAAGAGCGCACATGAAGTCATGCTTGCGTCTGTTTAAATCCTTTGGGTTGCAGAACTCCGTTTAAATGTGAAGTAGCTCCGAGGATCCGCATCTGATCCGGGGTCACTGTCTGCGGGCCTTCATTTATGTGTTTGCTGGACCCCTTCCCCCCCCTAGCAGCCCCTCCTCCCATCAGCCCCTCGTTATCGCTCATCTGCATTTAAAGTTAGGCGAAGTTTAGTGATTGGCAAGGTTGTTGATATGTATGTTTGCGCTGCTAATTACTGTATACAAGATATGA
Source organism: Enteromius unitaeniatus (assembly GCA_032359435.1). NCBI lineage: Eukaryota > Metazoa > Chordata > Actinopteri > Cypriniformes > Cyprinidae > Enteromius > Enteromius unitaeniatus. The sequence continues at coordinate 3,147,529 of JAUMHI010000040.1, read as the reverse complement.
CAAGCGGTGATGAACTCACTCTGAAGGACCTCAGCTCCCTGGGTCACAAATCAAACCTTTAACCACATCAAAATCGGTCGTTTCTTTAAAAGTGAGAACAGCCTTTTTTGAGCAGCCTTAAATATCTGAATGCCATCTGTGTACATTTTTAAATAAATCATAAAAAATAAAAAACTTTAATATTTACAATGAAATCAGATGCATAACACAGATACACAATTAGCATGCCTGTTCTAGTCTGGAGACAGACGGAGCCTTGTGTGTGTGGGGGGTTAAAGGTTATTGACTGTGCTTGTCTGTCTCTGTTTACTTTATCTGAGACATGTGAGGTCAATTCACTATCATCGCACATCTAAACACACACACATATGAAACTCCTTATGCTGTGGTTCTCAACTATAGTTCGCATCAAAATCCTGATACAGAGAAATCAAGAAGTGAAGAAACAATACCAGAATCATTACCGTAGGAAATTATATATAAAATTGCATGAAAATTGATATGTATGCTTTTTTGAATGCAACATTATTCATCAGTATTACCATGATATAGGCAGAATAGGAAATAGTAATTAATTTATTTCACATTTTGATGACTTTATTGTTTTGACAGCCGTAAAGCAAATATGTTAATTCTTACTGCAAGTGAACTTAAATTTAATTTGGGTTGCATTTATTAATTTGGCCTCTCTTATGTTAATCTGCTGTAAAATGTGAAAACATCAAACTCTAGACCTCCAGTATTTTCATTATAGAGCAACATATTTAACATTTAGTGCTGTGATTAAAATGCTCAAGAAATAACACAATAAGTTATTCAAATACATGCGGGTTATTCTATGTAACATTTGTCATGTTCCCTAATGCGTTCATTTTACCTCCATTCAGATTTGACATCTTTGATTGTATCCCAAAAAACAACACACATCGCCATTCACATAATTCTCTGCTGCAGCTGGGCAGACCTGATTGTGTCAAGCTATTAACAGAGATTAGTCCTCACACAAAACACAGTAAATTGCCTTTGTCTGAGAACTAACACATTAGCATCAGGTCAACAAAGCCTGTCTCCTGAGGGTGTGACAGACTCAGCTTATTGAATATGACTGAGTCATTAACTTTAACTAGGTGCTTAAGAATTGCATACATCCCAGAGACTGAAGCCAGGAGTAATGCATGTGTGTGTGTGTGTGTGTGTGCGCAAGCCTCCCACATTGCAAATGCATTTCTGAAACAGAAAATAACTGGTAATGTGACTCTATTTGGTGGTAGGATATTGAAACAGGAAATACAGACAATAATAAACTAGAGAAACAGAGACAGTTGGAAGGAGAGAAAGTGGGAGGAACCGAGAATAGAAAAACAGGACGTTCTAACTAGTTTCAGGTTGTATTAAATATCCATCCTTCAAGTAAAAAGAAACATTACAGCTTTATATTTTTGTGGGAACTGAAAGTTCTGCTTTGCATCACAGAAATAAAGTTAAAATATTGATCAAATCTTTATGAGATATGATTTTTTTTTTACAGTTTCTAAATATACTTATGCTATAGCTTTCATAACTTTTCAGAGACCATTACCCTATACTAGTGCAGGTACTTTTGTAGGTTCCCTGCTAGTCAAAATCAGACAAACATACCTGACCTTTCTAGCCGAACTCTGTTGACATGCCCAAACCTGGTCGTGCTCACACTGAGAGTGCAGGAGTGAGATTCATGAAATGATACTGAGAGAAGCGTGTGTGTGAAGATCCATCTGCAGATTTTATCCTTCTCCAAAAAGGGTGTGTTGTTTATATGATTCTCGAGATTCCTAAAAACTCATTAGCTTGTCCAGTAAGTAGCCAGCCTATGCTTGGGTTGTGTCCAGTGTAGCACATTAAGGTACTTAATAACTTATTAACTTGCTTCACTTCTTTTTTTTTTTTTTTTTAGCTTGGGTGAAGTCAGTTGTAACTGTTTAAATGTGCACAGGCTTACAGTGTCATTTGCTTACAGTTACTTTAACTGTACAAAAACAATTCATTATGCAGCTTGATATTCATATTTGTTGTCATATAATTTAAATGTATCTACAAACACACAGACGCTTTATCACTCTTCTAATTATTTAACATTCACACAGTACAAAATACTTCCTCGTGGCAAATATGGTGGATACAGCCTGAAACTGTGTACATGATCTGGACCTACGCAGGTCATCCTGTATTTCTTGAGTAAACTCTGACTTGATTCAAATAAAACTCACCTTAACTGCAGTCAGCAGTTGCTGAGATTGTTGTCTCACATTCGGGAGCATGTGTATTTTGTGCTTTTGTGTTTGCGTGACATTGGCAGGTATTCGAGAGGGAATTTAGCTTAAGCCAAGTGAGCTGTATGTTAATGTTCCTCATTAGTGTGCTGTTATCAGATAACTGAGCCTAAGGGTCGGGAGGTCGTTATGTGACAATGGGTCAAGCAATGGGGGTCCTCCCCAGCAATTAGGTAAATCTGGTTGGGCCACCCTGCAGGAGCAACCCCCTGTGCTGCATGTGTCTGGGTGTAGGTAAATGAGGTTTCCAGATATGTTTAGGCTTGTCTAGATGAGGGATTTTCAATCTTTTAGATGCCACAGACCTTAAAATATGATTAACCTTATGCATGCCATACTAAGGTGCAATGAATAATATTAATACAAGAAATATTTAGATTTTATTGTTAAATCGTGTTTTTGTACTCACTGTACTTTTAGATTTTTATTAAATAACATTTGTATTTTTTAAATGTATATATTTCAATCAAATGCATTTTTTCCCCCAACTTATTGTAATAAAATTGCTTTGATTTGTGTCTGTATTTCTAATCTAAATGATGTTTCAGACTGATTTTTACCTTTAATATTGCTACTAAAATAATTGTTTATTTAAAATTCTGTTTTGTTGACAGACTTACAGCAGGGTTTAAATTACTACAGCAAACTGAAGACACGTAGGCAAGTCCACTGAAATCCCGTCATCGCGAGATTTAGCTGACATGATTGTAGTCCTCTTGTCAGGGAGGAACGCAGCAACATAATACGAGTTCCTCGAACAAACATGATAACCGCTAAACATCGAAAGTTTAACGCGGACATTTGCATGATTAACCACTGAAAATATGGAGCACATCATAACGCCAAAGGTAAGTCTGAATCAACAGGTGTGCTCGTGTAAATTTGGCAGATCTCGTGTTTTTGTGTCAGACTCAATACTAAGTTAGATGTAAAACATACAGAAGGAAGCGTTTAAATGGGGTTTGCTAACACGACTCCGAGTTGTAAGGCTGTACTTAATCTGCTGTTAAATCCATTCAATTCTTTTTAATGTTGTTTACTTCATGTAACATGTATCCTAACATGTGAATGAACTTGAAGGAGTTTTCAGTCCTCACTTCAATGCTGTATAAAAGTATTTCACCTGCAGGTGGTAAAAATCACTTTTTTAGATATCATAGGCCCCTAAATATTATCATTCACCCCATATAAGGGACTCCATCCTAAAAAATTGAAGCTAAGTTACTTATAGTATAGAGAGCCAATTGTGAAAAGCACAATAAATGTATAAATATGTCTAAAACAGAATGCGGAAAATATATATTTTATAAAAGTTATATTATTATTTAGCTTTTTACACATTTTAGTACTGTATTTATATATTTATTGGCTTTAATATATAAATTGAACATATTTATGAATCTTCTAATTTATTTAATTTTACCTTTTTTTAAATAATTATTAATATTTTTAAAGCACTCCTCTTAAGTTTTCCACTCCACTAAGTTTTCCTTAAATTTAAAAAACTAAAATTTTAGTACTTTATTTATATATTTATTGGCTTTAATATATAAATGTAACATATTTATGAATCTTCTAATTTATTTAATTTTACCTTTTCTTTTAATTATTAATTTTTTTTTCTTAAGTTTTCCATTCCACTAAGTTTTCCTTAAATTTAAAAAACTAAAATTTAAAAGCCTGGAAAAGTATATCAAGGGCTGTAATATTCTCAGTCCTGGTCATGCAGTTTCCAATCTCAGTGTCTCTCTTATTTAACACACTTAATTAACATCTACTTATTAGCCTCCCAAGACCTGAACTACACAGAGTGATCTTCAAAATGTACAGTTCTTGGGCACTTTTGTTACATCTTATTATATGATCATCATTAAAAGCATAGAAGGATGAATGTTTTTTGGCGGGGAGAGGAAATGCAGGGGTCAGTTCAAAGGATGTCACATGTCGAATCAGCAATACTACAGGAAGTCTCTATATTAGCAGCTGACGCCTCTGTCCAGATCTGCCCTGCCTATTAATAGAGACTTATGGGTTTGAGTCTTGATTAAAACGATGATAAGTTTCTTGTCTTGCTGAAGTACATTAACCTGCTCACTTTATAGAGACATTAAAGAATGCTTCCTTGCTGTCCTAAAGGCCAGAACGGATAGCTCTAATCATTTACTAAAAAAAAAGATTAGTTCTCATGTAGTTTATCAAGTATAAAAACATTAGACTTTGCCTCCAGGGAAAACGTTATTTAGTGCTGAAGTGGCATCTTGTGTTATAATGCTTTTTAATTGCTTGTTACTAAGTAACCAAAAGGACAAGAGATGGAGGAACAGGATGTGCTGACAGTAGTCTTAAGAGGTTCTGTAGAATTTCCTCTCCATTGTGTTAAACACGGGCTGGATGAGAGGTTCTGCTCCCTGAGGGGCACGTCCAAACCCTCGCACTTGATTGTGTCATTAACCCTTGCGGTCACTGGTTAGTCAATAGTTCTGCACTAATTAATTTTTTGCAGGTGGAGTATGTGAAACTACTTAACAGGTACCCCGAAAAGAAGTCAACTCTGGGCACACTCTACTTGACTGCTACTCATCTTATTTATGTGGAACAAACTAACTACGCACGCACAGAAACATGGGTAAGCCAGTGGGAACAGAATATGTAATAGTCCACTTATCTGTTACACTTTATTTTAAGATGTCCTTTTTGTTAGTGAGGGTTTGGCTTAGGGAGACTTGCATGTATTCATGCATTGTTATGACAATAGTAAGTACATGTGTAATGGTAAAGTGGGAGACCGCAGGATCTTTTAGAAAGGCAGATGTCTGATAACAGTGGATGTGTCCATCCCAGGTGTTGCATCATCACATCATGTCAGTAGAGAAGCTTCCACTAACTGCATCCGGTTGTCCGCTCCTGATCCGCTGTAAAACCTTCCAGCTGCTTCATCTGCTGTTCCAAAGAGAGAGAGATTGTCAGGATGTCTATCAGTCACTTCTGCGCCTGTCTCAACCAGGTGCACTGTACAGCACACACACACACACATTTGTTTCACTAGCTTATCTTACTTCCTTTTGATTTTAAGTCAGGTTAATGATTTCTTTCTATCACCTAACCCAACAACTACCCCTAAACACTAGATTTATTTAAAATCATATTTTGGCTGATTTTATTAGCTAGCTGGGACCAGTCAAATATCCTCAGATTTGAATATTTCACAATATAAGTGACAACATTTGGACCTCACAAGTATAGTCAAAACAAGTACACACACGTACTGTATACTTATGGTGTGTTGCAATCATATGAGCAGACTTTTTTTTTTTTTTTTAGGATTTTTTTTGTTTTCAATAGATTACCAACAAAAAATAAAATGTTTGAGTATGCAAGGCATGGTAGTATTAATTCAGCATTGCTTATGTATTTTGAATTTGCTTTTAAATATATTTTCAGGTTTTATTTTAATATTAGTTGAAGCTTTTGTCACTTTTAAAAAAATTTAGTCATTCGTGTAGTTGAACTTTTTTCAGTTAGTTCCCAAGGGCATATTTATAATTTTTAAGTTTATCGTTTTGTTTAATATTTGTATTTTATTTAATTTCAACTTTATTCCAGTTAGGTAAAATTATTTGTTATAGTTTTAGTTAACACTAAGAACACTGGTACAGGTAATAAACATGTTGACCGTACACAACTGGCCCAATTAAACACTTTTTTTTTTCTTCTTCTTAATCATTCTTATGTAGTGTCCAGTACAGTAATCTTCTAGCCTGGGCCCGCCCATACTTGCTTTGACACTACATTATTTCGCGAGCAAAGTTAGTCTGGCCAAGCTGCCATTTTAGAGCATTTCAGTTCCCAAAAAAAACGGCACGACTGTGGCGGGTGTAACGCGATGACGTCTGAGAACCATTTCAAACACGGCGTGTACTGAGCACCAACAATCGTTGGACTCTGCTGTTGCAGCTGTTTTGAGAAATTTTCATGACCGCTTTTCTTTGTATATGGAGCAGAAGTAATTCAAGTAAGTTAAGACATTTTCCTACTGCTTAATGAAGTTTACGGTGGCTTCAGGTTCCGTTGCTACACATACTTCATCGGAATGAGTGGTCTGATTGGTTGTAGATTCGTCCAGTAGTATACAGAGGCATCTGACGGACGCAGGTTAAGC
>JAUMHI010000040.1:3107619-3140838 GCA_032359435.1 Enteromius unitaeniatus | reverse complement strand
TCATCGGAATGAGTGGTCTGATTGGTTGTAGATTCGTCCAGTAGTATACAGAGGCATCTGACGGACGCAGGTTAAGCTTGGTAGCTTGGCCAGACTAAGCTCCTATGAGCTTAATAGTTGCAGAACCCAGGCTAGCAATCTTCCATTTTTGTTTATTTCATACTGGAAAATCCAGTAATATCTTGCAGACTGACCCAACTGCACACATGTTTGCTTTCAGATTCTAACTGTGCTTTTGTGTCTTTTCAGTTAAAGAAGAGGAGCTGTATGCCTTTCTCTATAATCCACAACAACAGGAGGACAGGGGACAGGGTTGGGAATTCATCAGTGTGGCAAACGACTTCAGCAGGATGGGGCTTTCCAATGAATATTGGGAAATCAGCCACCTCAACAAGAACTTTGAGGTAGCATCTTCCTGTTACTCATCAGTCTAGTATTGAAGCTTCCTGTGTAGGACCATTTCACAATAATCAGCCTAACTCCTTATCTGCTGACTACAATCATTAATATGTTTTAGATAGAAACACCTGTATACTACCCTTCAAATGTATGGGGTAAACAATGTTTTTCTTTTCAAATAAATTATATGCACACAAAGCTTGAATATCACAAATTCTTTTTTTTACATTTTTTTTGTGATGAGCATTTATAATCGAATTGTTTATAAGGATGTTATGTTATAATTATAATTCATATTTTGTTCTGTCTCACGGATCTTTCAATGTCTGTCTTTCACATAGATCTGTAGCACTTATCCATCTATCCTAGGACTCCCTAAAAATGCCAGTGTTGCAGTAATAACAGGCAGTGCCAAGTTTAGGAGCCGAGGACGACTGCCTGTTCTGTCTTACTTTCACAAAGACACTAAGGTATACAAGCACATGCACGTCATGAATACACTTAACCAAGTGAGCACCCCACCTAGACAGAATCCAGACATGCAGGCAAGCTTTTTCAAACAGTACACCTCATAATTATACTGCCTTCTAAAACCTTCGGCCAAATTACAAGGTAACATTGCACATATCCTTCACTGATAACAAAGTCCCAAAATACACTGCAACAAGCTCATCATACTCTCCTGTGAGCGTAAAAACCTTTGATTGCATTTTTAGTACACAGGGGCATATAAATGCACAAGTAGACTGCATATACAGTAAATGCACTAACAAAAACATGATCTTTTCTTTGCGTCTTGTGTCTCGCAGGCAGCGATCTGTCGCTGCAGTCAGCCTTTGTCAGGTTTGACGTCTCGCTGTGTGGAAGACGAGCAGATGCTTCAGGCCATCAGCCAAGCGAACCCCAACTGCCCTTTTATATATGTAGTGGACACACGGCCTAAGGTATGACCTTTAACCTTAACCTTTCTATATACATAAGAGGACACTTTTAAAATATCTCTCTTTAAACTTTCCACCACCAATTGCATTTCATTCCTCTCAGTTTTATTTAGGAGATCGTAAACCTTGACCTGACCTTCTTCAGCGGTGTATGCATACATTTGTAAATATCTTTGTCTTTGTCAGTTGAACGCAATGGCCAACCGCGCAGCTGGTAAAGGCTATGAGAATGAGGACAACTACTCTAATATCAGGTTCCAGTTCCAAGGAATCGAAAACATCCATGTCATGAGAAGCAGCCTACAAAAATTGCTGGAGGGTGAGACGTCTCTTTTCACCAGTTTATGCAGTAGCTAGGTTGATTTCTATAAGTTGCTCCTTTGAGTGTTGGATGTGCATTTTAAATCAAATACTTTTTAAATGTGCTCTTCCAGTGTGCTCTATGAAGTCTCCTTCCATGAGTGACTATCTGACAGGTCTGGAGAACTCTGGCTGGCTGAGGCACATTAAATCTGTAATGGATGCAGGCGTGTTCCTCGCCAAGGTACTGACCTCCATGCTATAACTGCATTGAGAGAAACCAGCAATATAGTATATCAGCAATATGATAAGCTCAGTCATTTTGTTCGTGTTCTAGGCGGTATGTGAAGAGAGGGCGAGTGTGTTAGTGCATTGCTCTGATGGTTGGGACAGAACGGCTCAGGTGTGCTCTTTGGCTTGCATACTGCTGGACCCTTACTACAGAACTATTAAAGGCCTCATGGTAATGACCCAGTAACCTATGACCTCTACCCTCAACACAGGACTTAGTTTACACTCACATTTATGTCACACTGTTAAGCAGGTCATGGCTTTTCAAATTAAGTCGTTAACTATTCCTGTCTAACTTGATATATACTATATATACCAGAATTCCTAAAATCATGCCCTAGAGGTCCAACGCACTGTAGAGTTTGGCTCCAACCCTGATAAAACGCACCTACCTGTGATTTTTCTAATGATCCTGATGACACTGATTAGCATGCTCAGGTGTGTTTGAATTAGGATTGGAGCTAAACTTTGCAGGAAAGTTGATCTTGTGGGATCCCTGATATATACCATCAAGTTAAGGGCTGGTAACAATGTATAAATGTAATTTATGTGATGGCAAAGCTGAATTTTCAGCAGCTGTTAATTTTCAGAAATCATTCTAACATGGTGATTTGTCGCTTTGACTACCTGAAAGAATTAATTTCTTCTTTTTGTTTTTTCTTTTAATCTTACTGACCCCAAACGGAAATTAAAGGTCTTGACTGTGTTGAATTGTTTTTCGGGTAACACTTTATTTCAGTAGTCCACTTTAGAAATTCTACTAAGAGTTAGTAACTTTTCCATGCATGTCAACTAGCAGTCTTTAGAATATTAGTAGACTGTCTGCTTAATATCTTCTTAAACTTTATTTTGATGGGTCCACAACATACTGACTATGAGAAACTTTGCAAACTTACTAACCCTAAACCTACCTTAACAGTCTACTGGGAGCTAGTAGACGTAGTTGCAAATTGATGAGAATTAATTGACTTGTAGTTATAAAGTTACTTAAAGTTAGTAGAATGTCTAAAGTGGACAATCAAAATAAAATGTCACCATTTATTGTATATTCAAGGTAGCAAGCAGGCAGTTATTGAGATTCATCATTTGGCATTTGTTTTTTATGCAGGTTTTAATAGAAAAGGAGTGGATCTCTTTCGGGCATAAATTCAGTCAAAGGTAAAAACCTTCACTGTTGTTGCATGTATTTATAAAATACCCCTCAAAACATTATCAGAACTTTCAGAAACAGCAAATAAGTAATTTATAGTTTATTAATCATAAAAATTATATCCCAAATTTTAATCAATCAATCACTTTTATTTATATAGCACTTTTAACAATACAGATTGTAGCAAAGCACTGAACATTATCAAACAGGAGAATAGAATGATGGTAATGTATAATGAAGAGATTAAACTATTTATTCATCAAATGCAGAGACAGTCTCTGTAATCAAAACAATCAAGTGGGACCCCCATTTCAACCAATCCTAACCTGTCAGGAGTGCAGCCTAAATCCTGTTTACATGAAATAAACCTGCTCCCGAGCAGGTTCAAGCTCACGGACCTGTTGCTAGGACAGCAAGTCCTGGATGAGCGTCGAAGAACGAAACAATCCAAGATCAGGACAAATCCACAACAATCAAATTCAGCTAACTGAGTTAGCGAGGTAACCCCATCCATGAGAGAATGGGGGAAAAAACCTTGGGAGAACCAGAATTAGTTGGGGCCAGTTACCTTTTAGTTGGATGCCCATTACCTAATTTCCAGTTAAATTTTAAACACATGTCAGATTGTGTAACGGACTTGTGTTTGTGTGCATCTGGTTGTTCTGGTCTCTGATGAAGGTCATCTCTTTGTTCTGATACACCATCTGATTTAGATACGGACTGAGGAACAGAATAAGAGAGAGACAGATTATTATTAGCATAGATGCCATTCTTTTTACAATGTAACGAGTACACCGTGTGTTAAGGGGGATGTTCCTGGTTCCGCCTGATCTAATTAATGCAGCCTAACAATACTTTTTACGGATTTGATTAATAGATGTGTATTAGTATGTTACATGTAAACGAAAGTAAAGAGATGTGTCTTTAATCTAGATTTAAACTGACAGAGTGTGCCTGCCTCCCGAACAGTATTAGGTAAATAGTTCCTGAGTTTGGGTGCTAAATAGGAAAAAGATCCGCAGTAGATTTTGATAATCTAGGTATTATCAAATGGCCAGAGTTTTGAGAACGCAGCAGACATGGAGAACTAAAATGTGATAAGAGCTTGCCTTTAATAACAATAATTATTTAAAAGTGTAAATATTAAAAACAGAACTATTACCGTTTATATACTATAAAAAGGCTAACTTTATCAATAGTGAGCCGTTACATTTCAATACCAAGTAAATTATTTTTGTGTCGTCACATGTTCATTTGTATAAATGTTTGTGCTGTAGGTGTGGCCATCTGGACACTGACCCCAAGGAAGTGTCTCCGGTCTTCACTCAGTTCCTGGAGTGTGTGTGGCAGCTGTCTGAGCAATTCCCCTGTGTGTTTGAGTTCAACGAACGTTACCTAATAGAGATACACAATCAAGTCTACGCCTGTCAGTATGGAAACTTCATTGGCAACTGTCAGAAAGAGAGGCTGGAGATGAGGTGAGGAAACACTCCACACACACACACACACACACGCAGACATGCATACATTCATACATACTATTCGGCATTGAACGTGTATGCTTCGAAATGAAAAGCAAAAATTCTTTATTATTAAAAGTGAAATCAAACATGCAATGATTGAATGATTTTAAAATGCTTTGCTCCACTGTTCTTTGTAATATTTTAGGTTGCATGAAAAGACATTTTCCTTGTGGCCACATCTTCTGAAGAATCAGCATCTGTATCGAAACCCCTTGTACCGGCGTTCGTTAGAGAGCACATTTCTGAGACCCAGCACTTTACCCCTGCACTTCAAGTATGGATATACTTCTTAAACATCCATAAACCAGCTGTATCACTGCAAACTAATATAAAGATGACGTTTAAAGGTGCTGTATATAGTGGTTGAACTATGTATTGCAGTCCAAATTCAAAATATTGGAGAGTTTTTTTTCACCTGGCTGGTTGCCAGATTGAAGACACACCAGCAGGACATACATTACGATGAATGAAATAATAATAAAAAATAGTCTACACATTTTTATACTTTAGTAGAGTCAGAAATGCACAAACTGCACCTTTTAATAATAATAATTCTGCTATTTAGACTAAAGTAATGATATATTAATTTTGTGCAACTTAATTTGTCCGGTTTACTGAGTAGTTTGCACCAAATTTGTGTATGTGTGTGTTTTTTTTTTCCAGGCTCTGGTGTGGGATGTATAACCACTATGACAGAGGCATGCACCCAAAACAGTCTGTTCTAGACCAGCTGCTCTCTCTCACAGAGAAGCAAGTGGAAGGAGAAAGAACCATGACTGAATTACAGCGAGTAAGTGGGTTAGTGGTAGTTTTGTCAGTGTACAGAGGTATTCGATTGACATGACTGTCTGTCTTTTCCATTTACAGCAGCTGGCTGTTGCAGATGGAGTGCTCCCCGATCCATCCGGACCAATCAACACACCTGCCGAACAGGACAGTCCAAGCGAGAAGACTCCCACCGTTCCTGTCGTCCAATCAAACGGAAGCTGCACTCCTTGGATTAACGGAAATGCAGAAGAGGCGGAACCAGGAGCTGAAAGGTGCAATGAGAAAGAAGGGGCGGAGCCAGTAGCCGCCGAACACGATCTGACCTTTTCTGAGGACAAACCTGTTTCTGTGGAAACAGAACATTCCAAAGAGGAGGTACAAGAATCCTCTTGAGTCTCCATAGTAACAGAACGGACATTTTGACTGAGACCCCAAAGAACAAACGTCCGGATTATTGAAAGATGCATACAGTGGAAGCTGCAGCTCACCACTTTGTGATTGTTTATATTGCTGTTTATTAGATTTCTCAAGCACTGGGTGGATTCTTGTGCCCTGTTATGTCTGGTCTGAACATTTCTGCAATGTTCTTTATGTTTTTGTGGACTTCAATGTGTTTGTTGGCATTCAGTCCATGAGGACTGAAGCTAGATGCTTTGATTGTAGGCGCTTAAAATCATCTACTTTTTGTTTAAATGGCATTCCGATCAAATTTGGCATTGTTGATTATACGTTAGACTTTTTAAAATGTCTTTCTTTTAGTAATACTTATGTAGTACGTTTGAAAGCCGGACACTGATACTGATTTACACAAGCATCTGATGTGAAATTCAAAGGGAACATACTGTTAAATCGTGGATCAAATTGATTGATCTTTTTTGCACAAAGGGCTCAGTATTATTTCTGTGGTGTTCCTTTTTGCAAACGCTGTTCATTTTTCATAAAAAGGAATATTGCTGGTTGATTGCAATAGGATGCCACATTGTTTGATGCCAAACAAATTATTTGAAGCACATAAAAAATATTACAAGCATTTAAACCAGCTTTTCAAATTGCATATAGTTTTGCAAAGCAATATTGTTTTTAATGATTTCTATTGAATGTTTATTTCTCACGGTTGTGGGAAAGTTTTGACGCTATGGAGCTCCAGACAAATTTTTTTTATTATTGTGTGAAATGCAAAACCAAAGTAAAAAAATGCTTCTTTTATTGAGAAGCATGTTTACATTTATTATTTTTTATTACACTAGAAAAAATCTATTCATTAAATGTGCAGCAATAGTCAAAAGGGAAATGAAAATGGCTACATTACATTTACTTTTGTTTTTAAAACTGTGTGTAATAATCCTGTTAGCTTATTTTATACACGCTTGTTTTGATCATTGCACTGTTTTGTACCTCTTTTGTACACCATTCAATTTTCTTTAAATAAATATTCATTTTGGTCAACAATGCGATACTATATACAACAACCCTACAGAAAACCGGTGTGACGGACAGCGCCGCCTCTGGTCGCCCACGGAAGCGCTTCCGCTGTCTGCTGCTCGTCGCTGTGTTTGGTTTGTTATTAGCTCGGTGAGTGTCCTTGATACGAAAACACATTAAACATATCTACTATAAGCTCATGTTGTATATTTCCATTAGTCTATACGTTAAAAACGCGTGTATATTTGACGGCAGGTCAGAGGGAGCGAGTCAAACTGCGTTATTTATGTTCCAGATAACGTTACAGCTCCGAGAGCCGGGGAGTACATTTACTTTTGAATGCGATCAGTGTTACTCTCAGCTGAGTTTATTGGCTTAAAAGCCCAGTTTTGCTTGTTTTTTTTTAGGTTTGTCTCGTTTGCTAGTCGGCTAACTGAATGTGTTTGCTAGTAATCGTCAAGCTAATGCGTTAAAGTTTATCGAAACAAAACAGGTTCCTGTAAAACAAAGATATTGCAATACAACTCATTATTAACTGTAATATAAAGGCTGCTTTGTTGTTAAGCAAAACTGAAGAGAGAATGCAATTGAGTGCAATGCAATTCATCCTGAACCTGCTGAGCTGTGTATTCAGAGAGCATTTTAGAGGAGCCAGCTCACTACTTTGCTGTTATTTTCTACAGTCGTGCAGATTTTACTTTGTGTTTTTCTCTGTAGTGCTCTTCTATGCTCGTGCTGCGGCCAGTGGAGGAGGATGAAGCTGCTGCTGAGAGTCTGGTGCTGAACCGAGCTGTGGCTGAAAATGACCATTTCCTGCTGGCTGAGCTACTGTCACAAGAACACTACAGGAAGTGCATTAATCAGCAGAGTGGTTGGGGGATCCCAGGTACCCCGTTACGCATGGCTGCTTCCAAAGGTACATGCGTCCACCCTTCTATGGTGTCACATCTTTTGGAGTTTGTTGTACACCAAGATCAGTCGCCCATATCCAACAGTGCATTGCAAGGGTGAAAATGATCAAAATTATTTTTCTTTCATGCCAAAAATCATTACGATATTAAGTAAAGATCATGTTCCATTACCAAAAATGCATCAAAACGTTTGATTAGTAAAATTCATTGCTAATGATGCATTTTTGACTTTAAAGACATTTATTTTGACGTTGGACTTTTTATTTTAAAGCTGATTTTTCCTATATTTAGATTATTTGTTTGATTCCACCCTCAGGTTCCAGATTTTTAAATAGTTAAATCTCTGCAAAATATTGTCCAATAATCATACATCAATGGAAATCTTGTTTAAAATGATTTTATATAATCGCATTTTAAAAAATCTTACCTATGTGACAGGTCCAAGGTCACATATGAAGCATAACCAGCAGTGAAATGTAAGTCAGGCCCTCTCCAAAGATGGCAAAATATATGCAAAGTATAAGATAAAGAAATTAATAAACGTTCAGATAAAGATAATAAGACCGTACCAATTAAAAAATAGAGCCTGAAGGTGCAGGACATTACACAATGGTCTCAGGATAGTGTATTGAATGAAACCGGAATGTACAAGTGGGGAATAAGCTGAGGTATGTACAGAGAAGAATTTGAGGTGAAAGTACAACAGTGCAGGTTGTTACATCGCAGCAACGAAACCAGGTGCTGTGTGCAGCGGCAATGTCACATAGATGCGAACTCCTCATCTTTCAGTGACAGCTCAGCTTTTTTGAGATCATAATAAGTCACCTATTTGCTTGGATCCAATGAAAACATGTATTTATGAGGAGGTCTTACAAGGGTAAATAAAGAACTGCGGCTGCTGGTTGCATAAACTCTTAAACTGTGTTTTTGAATTCAGC
Source organism: Enteromius unitaeniatus (assembly GCA_032359435.1). NCBI lineage: Eukaryota > Metazoa > Chordata > Actinopteri > Cypriniformes > Cyprinidae > Enteromius > Enteromius unitaeniatus. The sequence goes on along the minus strand of JAUMHI010000040.1, from coordinate 3,132,195 downwards.
TTTCTCTCAGTTTTGGCTACAGGTGGCAGCAAGGTAAAGGGAGCATTATCATAGTGAATGGAGTCTTTCTTGGTTTTTGAGGCTGTACTTTTACAGCATCTGAGTTAGATGTCTTTGAGCGAGGGGAAAGCAGACCCTGTGATACGCTCCGCTAAGATCACATCTCTCTTCAGGGCTTTGCAGCCATTTTTAACGAAGCAGTTTTTCTGCTTTAGGTCACCTGAGGTGTCTGCAGTTGCTTCTGGCCCACGGGGCAGATGTCGACCGCCTTGATGTCAAAGCACAGACCCCTCTTTTCACCGCTGTGTGCGGGCGTTACTTGAGCTGCGTGATTGCGCTTCTCCGTGCCGGAGCTAACCCGAACGGAAGCCACTTGAACAACAGTTCACCCGTGCTCACCGCTGCCAGAGAGGGCGACCCCGAGATCCTCCGCCAGCTGCTTCAGCACGGGGCCGAGGTCAATGCCAGGTCAAAGGTTACACTGTGGGCCTCAGGGGTTGCTGTGTGCAGCGGGCCACTTTACCTGTCAGCCATATATGGACACCTGGATTGCTTCAAAATGTTGCTGTTATATGGGGCAGAACCGAACTACAACAGCCCGGAAGAGAAGGTGAACGGCAGGGCCACGCAACAGAAGACAGTCCTGGAACTGTGTTTGAGACACGGCTGTGGGGTCGAATACATTCAACTGCTCATTGACTTTGGCGCGAACGTCTACCTGCCGACCCTCATCATAGAGAAGAGCACCAAACAGAATGAAGCTGTTGAGCTGTTGCTAAAAGAACGAGGTGAGGGAGGTCTTTAGTGGTATTATAGCATAAGTGTTGTATGAGATGTTTTTACCATGGAATAAAGAAAATTCTTACTTGCGATAAACAAAAAAGTCAAAATTTCAAGGTTTAATCCCAATTGCAATTGCTATTTTTTCTTTACTATTTTTATTGAAATCTTGTAGTTTTACCTAGAGATTATAATTTATAATTAAGAATTGCAAAAGAAATATGAATTGTGAGATATACACAATTATAGAGATAAAAAAATGTAGTTACATTTTGCTTTATTTACAACATTATGGAAACAAGCTTTTAAAGTTGTTAACTTAAGCTAATATTAATATATATTTTTTTAAATCTAAAAGTAAAATATAAATATACAATGCAGGTTTGTTAAATGTCAAATTAGAAGTTTCATTTTGGCAACTAACTGAAATGTATTTTTAGCTGAAGTACTATAACGAAATCTTAAAAATAAATTGTAGTTAAATAAAAAAAACTATAAATAATAACAAAAGCACATAATAATACTAACATAATAATACTTAAACTGAAATTCAATAAAATATATAAATGAAAGCTAACTCCTGATGTATTCAGAATAAATGAGTACTATTAGTGAAAAAACACTGAGTGTGATTGTTAAAGCTTTTTTTATTCTCTCTTTTTCACAGGGTGCCCGAAGTCTCTCACATCTCAGTGTAGATTGGCCATTCGTAAACACCTGATACAGGTGGACAAGATTCAGTCTTTGGAGGCTCTGGAGATTCCACCCAGGCTCATCGACTATCTCAAACACAAGCCACACAAGAGTGCACTGGTTTACTAACAAAACAGATTACGCTCCACTGTGCCTTTATTAAAGGACAGACTCATTCACTCACACATGGACTGGACAGGTAGACCATACACACATCTAGAGGCAAGGAAACAGACAGAAGATCTGGACTAATGACGTGGACTCTGCTAACAACCCTGGTTTACATATATGAAAATCCAGATGATGCATTAATTAGCTTTAACGTCTTTCAAATTAGGCTGTGTAATATTACCAGAAGTGTTGCTGTAAATGCTTTGAAACTATGCATTGTTATACAGCCTGTTCTGCCTTTCAAAATCAGGAGGTTTTCATTTCTCATGCTAAATTCAGCAAAGATTTTTTTTCTGACTGATTTTTCTTTTTTTTCTTTTTTTGTTAATCACTAACAGCTTGTGGACGGATATAAAAATGTTGGTAACTGGCTTATTAATCTTAATATGATGTATAAAATCCATTGTGATGTGCTTGTGTCTGTGAATCTCTTGTTTCAACAGATGTTGTGTAACCTCCATTGTGCATAAAAATGAAATGGATATAACTTTTGTTACTGTGAGGTTAAGAACAAGTCCTCGTATGTTAAGATGTCTTGTTTGAGGATTACAAAGTATATCTAAGCTAAATTGGATATACAGTATATAAGCAGGCCTATTTAAAAAAAACACAATTCTGCTATGAATAACATCTGGCTTGTTTGTGTGTTCATAAAATTGAACAGCTGAACATAATTTTTATCCGCGTTGTTTCCTTTGTTTACATTTATGGGGTATAGTTTGAGTTGCCAGTTAACATGTAGAGATTTATTGCCAAATTTATAAAATAGGATTATTGAACTAATGTAGAAAACTAAAAATATTTAACATTTAGCATAAAAGAGCTGAGACAAACAAGGCATTACCAAATTCAGACTATACCAGTGTCCTTTTCAGGTTATTTACATGATATAACAGTATTTATAGCTTAGCTAAATATTAGGTTTAATATTTTCAGTTTCAGTAGATTTGTTGTGTTCTTTTGTCATTATTATTTTTAGCATGTTATGTTTTATATTATTATATACATTTTTTATGATTTATGTATGAACTTTTGCATGAACAATTTTAATGGCAGAGACCTCTCATGCCTTAAACATAAAACAAAACAAAAAAAGTCAGCAAAATGAAATAACTGGCTTTTGTTATAGTACTTTTCAAAATTCTGTATAAATTCAACACGGTAAATTTTGCATGCCCAAAAAGACTTTTTTCCTGGGGCTTTGGCAAGGCTTTGCAGCCAGACTAGTATTCGGTATACGTGCACATCTCCAACAGAGAATTCATTGTGTGAGTATATTATTTTATTGCATGTTTTTTTTTTTGTATTGTACAGCCTCTTGCTATTGTGACTTTTATTGTCTTTACATCTGACCTCATATTTTTCCCGTCACTGCTTTTTATAGTGCATGCCAAGACGCTTCGGTTGAGGCAAGTTAGTCGTATCATTACCATGGTACTACACTACCCAAAATGCACAGAGCACGGAAACGCCGGCAGCAGCTCCAGCGCTCAATGAACAAAGTGAATCACAGCCGCGAGCTCCTGCAGCGCTGCGCGAGGACAGAGCACATCACTGCACGCGCGGTCAGAAAAGATGCAAAAATAAGGCGAGTATGATTGATGTTTCTATCTGTGTGCATTATTCGCTCTTTCAATGTCACCGTGCGTGAGCGTACGCGCAGAAACAGCTGTCTGCGTATTGAAGTTTATGTATATCAAGCGGACGCGAGCTGGTTAGCGCCTGGGCTAGCGCGTCAGTTACGCGTTGGTGTCCAGCTGGGGACACTGCGTGTAGTCTTTTGATAGAAGTTCTTTCCGATACGAGTACAATTTTCAGTTCAGTAATTGGTGCAAGCGGTCAATGGGGTGTAGTTCTTTGGACTGCACGCTGTCTATGTGTTTCTCTTTTGTTTATGATGCACATGCAGTGAGTGTTCAGGCCCGTTGGCTTCAGTCAGCTTTTGTTTTGATTGTAGGTTTAATATAGCAGGACTTCACTCACGTTATGTGTTGCAATGCATGACTTATTCATGTTGTAACCATCGATTTTGTTTTTGTAAATTTGTTTTGAGTCTGCCTCTGTGGTTAAGAATTATGAATTGTTCGAATTATACACACCTATTTGAGCAAATGTTACTCACTTTATAGCCCAGTGATAACTGTATGATTGAACATTTTATTCTTGGCGGTAGCTGTAACCAGTGAAAATACAATAATGCAAATGCTCATTAAAACATGATAACGTAACAGGTCAGTATCACATAAGGTATTGTTTTACAAATATAATTGAGGGTAAAACAAAGAAACCAAACATGCATGTGTTTTTGATTTGCTTTATTTAATGGGAATACATTATATAAATTCTATATGGTGAATCATTTAGGCATTGTGTTTTCTTGTGAATGTGGCCTGAATGGGTGGTATTCATATATTTATAATAGACCAGAGGTGCCCAAACCTGCTCTTATAAGGCCACTGTAGCGTTTAGCTCCAACTCCAATTGAACAGGGATGAACAAGCAAATAAAGGTCTTGCTAGTCATACTAGAAACTTCCAGGCGAGTGTGTTGAGGCAAGTTGGAGCTTAAGTCTTAAGCTTGGAATACACTACGTGATTTTTGCCCCAATTTTACACGCTAGTCGAGGAAAGTCTATAGATTGAAGCTGACGGATTCCACAGAAAATGGGTATTATGGTGATAGACTTGGCTTCAGACATTGATTCTATTCAGTCGGAGGAAATTAAACATGTTTTATATTTTCAGCCGATTTTAGAACCCATTTTTCATGCGTCTCCTAGCAACAAGGCGCACGTTTCTGCATCAGTTTAAGTGAATGATGCCTACTGTTTTAAAAATCTGTTTAGGTTTTAAAAGTCGTGTAGTGTATTCCAGCCTTTACTTGCATGCTGCTTTTTATGGAGCTTTGACGCAAACATAATTTTTCACACTGATTAAACCAGTTTGACTGTTTACTGTTACTCCAATATAAAAATGTTACACTAAAACAGACCAATAAAATGTTAAACTAAATTTTGGTCACAAATATACCTGGCTTTAAATGAGTTGGGACATTCTAATACGCTTTAAGCAGTAAACATTGATTCTGAAAGACCAAATATCAGCGTTGTATAAGTTTTATGACAAAGTGAGATTTAGCCTAGTTGGTAGCAGGATTAAATTTTGTGTTCTATCACAAAGCCCTAAAAGTAATTAATTAAAGGGATAGTTTACCCTTATGCTGAACACAGAAGAAGATATTGTAAAGAATTTCGAAGAACCAAATAGTTTTAGGACTAACTGCTTAATGTTTTCCCCACCTGTAAGTCGCTTTGGATAAAAGCGTCTGCTAAATAAATAAATGTAAATGTAGTTGTTGGTCCCCATTGACTTTCATAGTAGGGAAAGAAATAAAGCAATCAATGGAGACCATCAACTGATGTCCAGCATTCCTCTTTAGTGTTCAGCATAATAAACTTACACATGTAAAGACGTGACATATTTAGCTTATTTTTTGGTAAACTATTCCTTTAAAGTTTAAACCTTTTTTGCAAGGTCATATTTAGCATTTGTGCAAATGGGCATCTCAAACATAGATGTACAGATACAACTTTAAGCATTTGAATAAATAAACATGTAATATATGATAAGTAAATAATAATAAATATGCAATAATTGTTTTTTTCGAGTGTTCCTAATGATGTGTCTTAATTTCTGTTTCTTTCACAGGTGTAAGATGTCTGATAAACACACTGCCCATACCTTCCAGCCTGCCTCTCAGGGTGGAGTATTTACTACAGATATGCTCCATTAGCCACAGTCATCTGTGTCAATATGGAGACCGCCACAGGAAATGAGGTTGTAGGTGCAGTAGGGGGTCCACAGTCAGACTCTGTTTCCCACGACAGCCCTCAAACTCAGTCACCCCCTTCTGTGAAAATACGGAAGACGGCTTTCAGGTTTTTTGGTGGTCGGAAGAGCATCTGTGTTCTGCCCAGCTTTTTTGGTGGCCGTGGCAGAAGTCAAAGAAAGGGGTCATCAAAAACAGGTGTTACGAAGAGCCAGACATATGATGGGGTGAGCAGAGCATGCTGGGAAGATTTGGGCAGAGGTAGCAGTGAGGCAGCCTCAGGGGACTTTGAGTTTTGCGCCTCTAGTGACCCTCAGAAATCACAGGAGGATCACGGGAAGTCTCAGTCTCTACCACGACAACGGCGAGGCCTTCGGGGTCTTTTCAGCAGCATTCGGAGACACAGGAAAAACAAAAATGTTGAACTAGAAAAGCGCGAGGCACTTGAAATGTCTTCAAGCTTTCATGCCGAAACAGTGCCTGGTGCCCTGCCGAGCGTCAGTGACCATAGCGAAGAGTTGGTGCCAGATGTGCCTGATCAATCCACAAGCAGTGAATCTAATCTGCTGTTAGCTGCCACTGAATGTACGAAAGATGTAACGCTAGTGCCTGAGAAAAGGAGGAGCAAAGTGGAGGTGGATAAGAGGAAGAAAGCAAAAGATGAGGAGGATAAGGAGGAAGAGATACAAAATGCGAGACAGGAGGTACTGACGACATATCATCAGCCCTTGTGTGCCGAGTCAGAACTGGACCGTTTGGCTGAGCAGAATGTGGACGTTCCTGACAGGGAGCCTCCAGCTGTATCCTGCTCCTCTGAAAACTTAATCTTCGGTGATGTTTCATCATTGAAAAGCTTTGATTCACTGACAGGTTGCGGAGACATCATCGCAGACCAGGACGATGTCAGTGTCGCCGGAAGTTCGGTGTCTGCCGAGAGAGGCAGCCGGAATGCAGGAAAACGGAGCTCATGCTTTGTCACGTATCAAGGTGGAGGGGAAGAGATGGCAACTCCTGATGAGATAGATGCAGATTACTTGCAGAGCTTGTGGGAATCTGAAACTAGCAATGAAGTTTGCTATGTCCCCTCAGACATGGGCTCGGATAGCCCTTCGCTTACTCCCGATCAGCAGATCAGCTCCATCCGTGCCACCTCCAACAGCAGCCCACTGGGAATCACAGAAACGGCCATCACCCCTGTCGACCTCTTGAGCCCACAGAGTGATCGGCAGGAGTCTGTTCCCAACAGTGATGAGGGATACTACGACTCTACCACGCCAGGTATGGAGGAGGAGAACAGAGAGCGTCCGCACCAGGAAAGGCTTCCACGGGACAGCTACAGTGGTGATGCTCTTTATGAACTTTTTGAACCTGATGATCGTCTACTCAGCCCTGCTCTTCCTCCCAAGGATGCCCACTCATTTATTGGTGCAGATAAGAGTCCGACAAACCCTCTGTATGCCCTGGCATCCTCAGCCCTAGAGACAGGAACAATGGAGACGGAGGAGGAGCGTCTGAGCAAGATCCAGCATGCCCTTTTGTGCTGCGAGCTCCAGAATCTCAGAAGCCCATCCAAAGATCAGCTTCTGATCCACACAGACTGCTTCTACGATGATTCAAGCCTTTCCACAGGCAATAGTAAGATGGTTTTGGAAGAAGCCATGAATCAGTGTTATCCTCAATCACCACCAAGATCCCAAGCTGTAAAAGAGCCAGGCCCTCTCAGCAGGGGTCAGATCCAAGGGTCTCCATTGTTTGCTGATTCAGGGTTTAGTCCGCATGTTGCTGAAACCTCCAGACGGCAGCCTCAATCTGAGAACCAGAGCCCATTACTACCCACCAGAGGCTGCAGTCAATCCCAAGAAGAGCTGATGGTCTGCTTCTCTCAAGCACTTGTAGATTTCACAAAAAACACTAGGCTTTACCGTAACTCAACTGAGAGTCTTGATGGCTCAGAGTCGAGTTCTCCTTTTGGGCCAAGTCTGAGTGCCCTGCCCGCCATTGTCACATTCGATGTTGTGGACATGGAGAATGAGGGTGAATGTGAGCAACAGACTGAACTTGTTGAGGAGGAGGAAGAGCTAGCGTCTCCTTACGAACCCTTCGAGGATGATGGCTGTTACCTTCAGCAGGACGCCTTTGCTGAGTGTGACCAGCGTACCTTTGATGCCTACGAACAAAGTCTCTTGCTAAGTAACGCTTGGGGCATTGCTAGCCTTCCTCGCCACCTCAGTTTAGGTCGACCTTGTCCACCCGTCCCCGCCCCATTGGCACTAAACCGCCGCAGTCGCTCTCTTGACACGGACAGTCTTGAGTTTCAGACGAATGAGCTTTACACCAACTGCGACTCACAGCGTAGAACTGCTGATTGTAGCGATACGGCATTAGCGCGACAGTCCTGCAGGGTAGCTGTTGATAGTTGGAGGCGGGGCTATGGGTCCTCCAACTCTTCCCAGCAAGAAGCAAAGTTGCCACACGTGGGCCAATCAACTGTAAGACCTTCACATTTGCCCCTAAAGAACAATTGCCGTAATCGTAACCTCCCTGGATCTGCTAGAGCCGATGGTGACGGGGAGATTTTATTTGGGGGAGGCGATGCGCTTTACCCCTGCAGTTACCCACCTACAGGTATGCAGTGGAAGAATCGACCTGTTGGGGTCACTCAAGGTGTGCCACACCTTCGCGCCGAGCATTCGGCAGACCATCGAGAAATTCCCATAAAGAACCGGAGGGGGGAAATTGAGGGTGGCTTCACCCCTGCACCACCGAAATCATGAACAGTGTCCAAGAAAAACAATAATACAAATAGACAAGTCTCGTCGCCAAAGACGATGCTGGATGTTTACTGACAGTCTTGAATTGTATCCCACTCACACACACTGTAGTTGCTGTTACTGCCGGATAAGCTATTGTATTCTTTTGTGATGTACTGTGTAGTTTTTGAGCAATGTTTTAGTTTCTGTGAGTTTAAAAAGACTTGTATTTGTACCTGTATTCGTTACAGCATTACTCAGCAGGTGCTGTCTATAAATAGATGCCATATTGCTTCGCATTTATGTAGCCAGGTATCGCTATCGAAATTTAGCTGTTTGGTTTTGGATATTTTTTAGGTTAATTTGCAAAAAGACAACAACATATAAATGACTTATTTTAGCATAAGAATGAAAACCTTCATTAGCACATTGAAACCAATATCATCTTAGAATTTTGTTCAAGTATCATAGTTAGTTTGTGCAAATGCTTTTTAATACGACACTTTTTTTTAAGTCATAAATATGCTGTATGTTTCAAGGTTTTAATGTTTACATCTTGGAACTTTTTAAACATCTCGTTGAGCTAGTCATACATTTCTTTTATATTGCATTTTTTTGGAATAGCACATGCTACTATCATAGGACAAATGCCCATTAAACGAGTGGCATTTTGACCACATCCTTGATACACTTCTGTACTTTATTTACTGAAGGCTTAAGGATTTGAGTATAGTATCTGGTTCGTTTCCTTTTGTGCTGCTAAACAGTAAGCGATTGTTTGGGATTGCATAATGTACTGTATTAACTGTATGGATATCTGGTAATTTGAGTATTCTCTGCATACATTCAAGTCAGACCTAAAGTCTTCAGTAAATATGATCAGTGTAGTTGATAATCAAAGGGTACTATCTTGAGTCATTTGAGACAGAATGTCAGTAAAGCCTTTAATGACGTTATGTGATTGTTCTGTGCTGTTGTACTACAGTCACAATCATCTACCCTCATCAGAATGCCAAAGTCAGATTAATGCACTTACCATTTCTACCAGGGCGAATGTTCAGCTCTTAAGAATGAATCAACCTTTGTGTTTCCTTGCAGATATATCCAGTGCTGTTCTATAATTATTGTTTTTGCTTGCATTTGGTACATTTGTGTGATTGTCCATACCCCATTTTTAGTGGTATCAGAAAACCAAAAGCGTTTTTTCCCCGTTTGTTTTGTATTTTAATACACATGGATGTACATACACAGACAAAGAATGTTAGAACATCAGTAAAACTTGACATTCATTAGCCTCCATATGTTGTCATTTTCAAAAGGTTTAAACATATCAACCACATGATTCCAAACTGACTGGAAATAAACCCTTAATAGACATCAGTACTGCAAGTTTGTGAGTATTTTTTAGTATTTTATTCTGAAGTGCTGTATTTTCTTATGGCAGATGATTTGTTAATGGTGCAGCTTTAGATCATTATATAACCTTGTAGTATGCAGTAAACCCTAAAATATTTTTTGAGCGTGCTTGGAAAAAGAGATGTTTTGCTTTACTGAAGAGCTCTTGGTATTTGGGACCATCATGACTGGATGTTTTTTATTGTACTCTTGTACTGTGAGTATTAGGATTAGCAGAAAACAGACACAATCTTAATATGTTAGTGGTAAAATTGAACTTTGATCTATTAAGACTGTAATATCTATTTTGACAAAAGAGGAATGAAACTATGACTGTTTAAGCTTATCCTGCACTGACATAAGCACTGTAGTTCTGTTTTTGATGGGCAAATGCATTTTAGATGCGGCACTTATTGGTGAAATAGCGTTTGTGCCTTATTATTTCTTCTGAACTATTAGGCATTGCCTTATTAGTAGAGCTGATGCTGTGTTTGATTGACAGGTGGTCTCCGTTCTAAAGTCTAGGAGGCTCCAGTTGTCATGGAAACTGGTTGAAGCTGTCGTGCACTTCTTACTGTTATGAGCTGGGAAGAGCAAAATAAATGTAGGCAATTTGTGACTGACAGCAATTGATGTGTTATATTGTCCCCCCCCCCCACATGTCAGTAGGAAAATTATATATATGAAAACGTGTCAGCGACCACTTGAGCGTCACAGCAGGTTTTGGCTCCCTCTACTGGTTATATTGCGTATAACCACTATATTTATATTCTAAAGTGCTAATGGTGCATGATATTGTTTTACAAAATCAAACATAAAAAATATATTTTTAAAACCATCTTGTTAATTTTATTTTAAACGTGTCCATCTGTGGGTCTTACTATGTTTACATATGTAATGAACACTAAACTGTGTAAAACTTGTTAATAAATCAAGGCCCGGTTTCATAGATATGGCTTAGACTAAGCCAGGATTTGGGCGTAATTCAATTTAGACATTTAAGTTTTTTTTTTACAAAACGTGATCAGAAAAAAACAAACACTGCTGTGCTCGCAGTTACACAAAGTGACTTTCCAAAAAAGAGGAACGCATGAAAAAAATGTGAAGAAAATACAGCAAACAAATCTTTCCCCTCTGCGTTGATTTTTCATGTGCTAGTCCACCACTGCATTAGAGGGCACTCTCACCATAAAACATCTAAAACAACTGCACTGCATTTATTTTGGTTTTAACTTTGGTGATAAAACAACTTACAAGCTTAGAGATACAGGTGAGTCACATTGTACAACTTGCTGATATAGATTTACGGAGGAAAAGTTACAAAGTGGATCTTTTAAGAGCATTTGCAGCACATTTATTGACATACGTGAGCTTGACTGTGTGTCTTCTCCTGTCCTGACCTCAACCAATCAGCACGCAGAATTCCATGGCATCACTGCATGATGCATTCCCAAGGGTTTGCTATGCAATGGCAATATTGCATTACTAAGAATAAAACCACATGATCCAGAGTTTGTTTATTGCCCTCACTGTGCTTTAAAAATTGACTGGGAATGACTGTCATGTTGACATTATCATCTGTTTGTCTGAACTGAAACAGATGGCTGGTTTACTCAACTCTGTTACACTGTTAAGTGCACACGGTGTAAGATCATTTGAAGAAAGGTGTATTCCACGAGATCCACACTAGTTCTGGCCCGCAACCATAACTGTACAGTGGCCAGATTTCAATATGACCTATTTCTACGTGGTTTGTGTGAGCATGTTGATGATTCCTCCATTGGCACGGAGCTGTGTGATGAGTCTCTTTCTCAGGAGAGAGTATATTACATAAGCCTTCAGTCTCTTTCTCTCGCTCCCTTAACAACCTTGGCATTCATCCCAGATGTCATACACACACATGGGTATTAGAGAGTTTGTAGACAAGCTTGTACTGTTGTTGTTTTTGCGATTGTCTCTTTTTCTTCATCTTGAAAGAGAGGGAGAAGCTGTTAGCAAGAAACTACTTCTTTGAACTTGGCGCCAGTATCATGTTTTTGGACAATAGTACTATTATGGTAGTACAATGGTATTCTATTAAGTACTTTGGAGCCATGTTAATAAGCAGTGTGTAAATATGGATGTAATTTAGTTGTTATTTGTATACATTGATGTAGCATTTGTGTAGTGTATTGCAATATACATTTGTGCAGTCATTTTTAATATTTAATGTTAATTGTGCTTTAACAGTAATTTTTAGATTTAAGCTCATATTTTACAAGTGTTTTTAGATCATATTTAGCTCATATGTTGACATTATACTGTTGTGTACCGCTTTGCACTGTATTTTAGACATATTTTACATTTTTAACAGTAAATACTATTTTTAGGTTTTTAGTTTAAGATCAGATTAAAAATTATTTTAGAAATCATGGAGAACCATGCAAATAGTCATTTTATGAATATGATATTAAGTGTCATTTTACGTCAGACTTTACAGCAGTGTTGTGTAGTGTTTGAAACTGTATTTCAGAAATCGTGTTTAATAGTAATCTAGTAGTATTTTTAATAATCTTAGCTATAATTTTAATAATATTCATAGAATATATGGAGAACCCTAATAATAAGCAGTGTATATGGAGTGTATTTTCGCTGCACTATTTAAAAAAAAATCTTAATAGCAATAGTATATCTTGGATTTTACATATATTTTTTAAATATTTTTAGAAATACAAAGGAAGTAACCGTCACTAATTCATACCTGTGCAAATGTCAGTAGCCTGGAGCTCAAGACTTTAAAACCTCTGTTTATCTACAGATATAGAGCAGGACTTATATATTCCACATAATAATAGCAAGTATAGCCCCATGTTTTATTTATGAAACTTTGAGCTCTCTTCTCATCTGATTTATTCATGACTCACACATATGCCACAAAATACACTATTCTAAATAGTGCCTAGGGAATGAGGTAAAGCTTATGAGGACTGTGTATGTGTATATATATATATATATATATATATATATATATATACATAAGATGCCTAAAGGTTAAAACTGCATGAGTCGGAAAGGACATATTGTCTCCAAAAGCTTTTATACACATACACACCCACTCTGTTCTACACACACATATGCCCCAAACACTGAGTCCATTAGTGACATCCTAACTTGCACACTGTCCTGCCTTGGTTTTAAGCTATGAATACACTCTTACGTATGCGGGAGCTACATCACAGAGAACCTCGGGACACACAGAGGGAAGTCGGGGGGGAGGGGGATCTTGTGATCCCCAGAATGCTCGTTACATCATCTCTGCTGCTTCATTGCATAATGTAGCAAAATGATATATATATGAAAGTCAGCTAGAAAGACTCCGCTGGATTTGGGTGTCTCTCTGTCTCTGTACAGCAATTTGAGATTAGTGCTTTCCTGCAGGGTTCATTTGCCCTCTAATTGTTTTAAAGAAAGGGTGATTGGATAGATGTTTTGGCTTCGCTTTCAAGTATTACAACAAGGAATTTACATGGCAAGTTGTCAGTGTCCCTGCAGTGTGATATAATAAGCCTGTACAAAACAGCAAAGAGACTCTTTTATGCATAATAACTTGCACTATGTTTAAGGCATACATTTTTATCAGTTTGCGAATTCCCAGGGAATTCATTACTACCTTAATGTTAGTTTATTAATGCTGATATAATTATTTATGCCCCGCCAAACATTAATTGTGATGAATCACTTTCAAAATGAAAGTTTTTGTTTACATAATATATGTATGTGTAGCCTACTGTGTTTATTTATTATATATATATATATATATTTTTTTTTTTTTTTCTTTTTTTAATTATATTTACATGTATATACATTTATTTATATATATATATATATATATATATATATATATGTATTTTTCTTTCTTTTCTGCATGTGTTTGTATTTATATATTAAATACAACTTTTATTTTGGGTTCAATTAATCACAATTAATCATTTGACAGCACTAAAATATTCAAAATGTTGCAGACCTAAAGCCTTTTGACATAATTTAGTAAAATTACAATTTATGTTATATAAGATATGACTGCACAATAATCTAATATCTAAACTATATAACATCTACTGCTCTAAACTATCAAAATGCTGGGGTGAGTGAGATTTTTGTAAGAAATTAACACTTTTATTCAGCAAGGATACATTAAATTTACCAAAGCCAAAAATGCTCTTTTGAATACTGTATTTATCAAAATATCTTGAAAAAAAAGAAAGAAAATGTACCATGTTTTTCAAATAAAAATTAAGTATCACACCAATATTTAACTTTTTTTTCAGGAGCAAATCGGCATTTAAGAATAATTTCTGAACTGTGATTTAAAACTAAGTACATAGAACAGTATGGTGTGTACAGGCACCTGATCTCACAGCCATCAAGATCCTCCTATAGAAATGAAGCAGTAATTCAAACATCATATTAGCTCCTCGTCTCTCTGTGCTTGTGTGTCTGTTGTCTGTGTGATTTCAAACACGTTGTATATAATTATGCCTGATGGCAGAGGGTAATCTGCTACAGCATATCTCCTCTCACCCATGAGATCAATGTTTTCAGTATCAAATTACATTAAGCCTGCCTACGATGGTTAAATAATAATAAACTATTTACAAATGGATGGTGTCCCTTTAAAAAAAAATCAAATGATCATCAGAGAAAACTGTACAGGACTGTTCTTGCCTGCATGCTGCATAATTAAACACATCTGAAGTGCTGAGATTCATATTCAAAAAAACACCTGCACGGTGAATGTATTCTGATTTTGCCCAAAATAAACATAGCTCTATTCTGTCCTATTCCATTGAAGTGAAGTGTTTGTTAAAAAACGAATTAGTTTACTTTAAAAAGGCATGGAAACTGATGTATCAAAAAGGTAAAAAGAAACCAACTAGTGGGCGACTGATTTATTCATTTATTTTTCAATGTATTTATTAATTTTTAAACATTACATCATTTCAAATAAGAAAATGGAAAGCCAGAGAAAGAGAGAGAGAGAGAGAAATTGGGAAATTTGGTTTACCACTCCAAAAAATCAATGTGAAAAAGAAATGACATAATCATACAAACAATACGCCTTCCATCTTTGTACTTCAATACACCACATATATTTTACAACCTCATTAATCAAACCTTCTAATAAGCCTGTGGGTCCCACTTTCTATTAAATATGGTATCTTTGCTAAATTTAGAGAAGGGAGTTGTTTTTTTCAGTAGTTTTGCATGGGATGTTTGGTCCTTTTTGGGCCACATTGCAGAGATGTATATTTTGGCAGGCTGTGTTAAATAGATATATAGCCTATAGGTGCTGCCTGCTTGCCTCTGAATGATGTAAAACACATCTTTCCTTTGCTTGTGCTTATTGGACATTTTCCTTTCTGCACTGAGATGATGATGTGAGTTCCCAAAAGCCAATAGTTCAGCATTTTTTGTATCCTTTTTTTTTTTTTTTTTGATTATGTAATGTTTGTAGCCTCCTCAATAGCAGAGTGAAGCACCCCTTCTTATGACTGATGGTTGGTTCCTCAGTGTGTGTGTGTGCAGTGTGCACAAGCACCGCCCATACTTCAGCTCTATTCATAGAGAGAGAGAGAGAGAGAGAGAGACGCAGACTCCCACCTCGCCGTGAGAACAGAACAGCGTCTAACGGGACTTACGTTTCTCTTCCATACGCCGCGCGTTGCTCACGGGGCGCGGATACAGGGTTGCAGCTGGCGTCGGGGGCTCGAACCTGCGGAAAGGACACGGATCCAGGACCGGGACTGACCCTGAGGATGATGAAGGTGAGGCTGACTGTGATGCTCCCGTGAGCGCCATTCTTCTGGCTTAGCGACGGTCTCCGTTAACGGATACGAAAAAAAAGGTAGAAGGGAGGGGGGCTTTTTTTTGGTGGATACACGCGAGCAGAACAGAGTGACATCTCGGCATCGTAAAGTATCCTTCGTTTTATTCACCTGGGAGGCTGCGAGTTAATGGACGCTCTCCATCAACCTGCGCGGAGGACTCGCTCCGTTCCAGTGCTATGGAAACTGGAGAGATGGAGCAAGCGCACGACAGAGGGGGATACCCAGCACCTCAGCGCCGCCTCGGGCATGGCAATGACGTTGGTATATTTTGCGCTCTCCTAAATGTGGCACGGTGTCCGTTTCAAGCCGTTCACCTTTGATTTGAGCGCGACGCATGTTCGTGCGCAAAAGCCGTCCGGTTTTCTGCCTCCGTCGCTTCGTCGTGGCTCATTCTGACGTTTGCGTTTTCTCGTTTATTGATTACGAGCGACCGGCGTTCTCTAGTCAAGCGCCGCTTCGTTTATTTTTTGTTTTTTTTTTACAGACGTGATGGTTTGTGCGCAGTTTATCGGCGTCAAACGCGCACGCTGATTGCGGGAGACTCGGCTAGGCCGGAGATGACGCGGCTCTGGCCTTCGTCGAGAGCACAAAACCTGGACAAAATGAAAGAATTTAAAGAATGCTCGAGTGTTTTGTTACAGTGAGGTGTGTCCTCGAGGGAGACTCTCGGAATGATCACAGGTGCCTGGCGACCATGTCCTGGTGCCTCTCAAATCTTTCATTTCCTCTTCACCATCCTACACCATCTCTGTAATGTTTAATAGTTAATAAAGAAACCACTTTATCATCTATTGACTTATAAGCACACTACACTTTTTTCACATTTAATCGTGTGTGGTTTGATCAAACAATGTATCCAGGGAGTTGCACCTGAGTGGTCAAATACTGAGGCCATGCCTTATTGCACACCAGCTTCAGGCTATTAACAGGAGAGAAGTTGGTTTTAACCTGTGACATTCCTGTGCATGGTTTGTTTTAATTGGATTTCACAAGCTTCTTGTGCAGATGCTTGACTGTAGTAGGGGGAGTGTTGTCGTGAATTTAGTTTTGAAGACTGCAACCTAGTGTTTTTACAGAACAGTTTGTCCCTAAACTGTATTAAGTACACTGGACATTCACATTTTGAAACACAGATCAGATATATACTTGCTTAAAATAATTATACTTAATATAATAATATATACTATAATAATTATAATAGTACATAAATAAGTAGTTCTACACAGCAAGCCAAAATATCCACAAATATACTGAAACCGTTCACATGTAATTGTCACAAAAGTGATTTGAGCACTTTATTGGTGCAGTAGAAGTTGGTCTGACATGATTCTTTTGTGTTTATAAATGTAGATGAAACTTTGATGCGGATGTTAGATTTAAAATGAAAAACAGCTTCAGGGGATATTAGCTATATGCCAGCTCTAATGTGGCCCTGGACCACAAAACAGTCATAAGGATAAAATTTCAGAAATTGAAATGAATTCATCTGATGGATGACTAAATCAGCTTTCCATCAATGTATGGTTTGTTAGGATAGAACAATATATGGCTGAGATACAACTATTTGAAAATCTGGAAAGTTGCCTTTAAAGTTGTCTATTTAAAGTATATTATCAATCAAAAATAAAGTTTTGATATATTTACAATTATCTTAAATCTTTACTTAATACCGATATAACCGTGTTATGACTCATGACTGGTTTTGTGCTCCAGGGTCACAAATTATAAATCGGTTTGTAAATTTCCTGTAAATTGTAGCTATTTCTATACAGAGACATGGACTCATCCTCCACCTAAAAGCAGCAAGGCCCATGTATGACAGGATTTCACCCCTTTTTACTGGCTGAACTGATGATGTTCCGTCATGCTCATCCTTAACCTGACCCCTTCTAGAGGACAGACAGGCGTTTGGCTATTCTCATTAAAGATGATTACGGAATCACTGCCATCAGCAAAAACATGAATCAGCTGAATCATTCCCTTGAACTCATGTTGCTCAAACCATCAGCCTTGGAGTTTCGCGTGGTCGCGCTGCAAGCACATATTTGCAGACTGGGGTTTTGTTGTGCGTTGGAGCATAATGGTTCGGATGCATCCCACTGAAGTGCTGAAACCGTTGACTCACTCTCTCTACGGAGAAACAATATTGCTCCCGAAAATTTCACTGATGGCGTGCTGCATCAAACTCCCTCGTAATACTTCTTGCTGGACGCACACAGCCACAGTACATTATCTCTATACACATACACTCCCAGGTAAAAAGTACTAAAGAAGTACCTTTTCAAAATGTAAATCTAGCATTAAGACACTAACATACACTTACTAATAAGTGGTGTATCTTTTACTTTCAATGGGTGTACCTTTGACAGCTTTGTTCATTCAATAACCCGTTTCATTTTTAAAACAAAAGATAAGAAGCCACTGTCACACCTCACATATTAAGCACTGCGTTTATGTTTTGTCACATAATATTAGTAACACCAGACGGGAAATTTTTAGCATATTGCAATTATGCATTGAGACATCAGTTAGCACCGGTGTGGGATGTTGAACGCCGACTGTCATTCTGGATTGCCAGGGTATGGCAGGATATTTCCCTTTTGCATTAGCATGCAGTCTTTCTCTCCAAACAGGTCTGATGCACCTGTTAACAGTGAAGAGGAGTCTGGGAAATGTAGTGCCAGTGCAAAAGAGAGCAATCCTGACTTAAAGTCGCAAATGGCATCATATAGTTTGCGTTAAATGGCCTAGAGACAAATTCTCTGACTCCTTCAGGTGCGCAGTGTCGCATGAGTGTATATGCGCATGTTGGCATATTCGTTAAAACAGAAGCTTACGGATTCACTTTACATCCTACTCTTGAGACGCCAGCAGCCTTTAATCCTGTCCCCTGTAGCCATCTTAAAATGCGCTAGATTCAGCTCGGAAACTCTTACGTAAAAGGTGAATGCAGAACAACTGATGTATGGAGGTTTTGTAGATAGTGTGGCTCTCCTGACCTCGTGGTGCACGTTTTAGGGGTGCGTTCCGCCCTTTCAAATCAGCGGTTTGAGGTCTCAGGACCGTTCCACCGAGCTGGTGTACGGCATTCACATGGAGAGGCATGTGCATCCAAAAATATGACTATGAAAGTGCGAGAAAGAGCGGGAAAACCAAGAGAAGGGCCAGATTTAGAAACATCTGCACTGGGAGCGTAGGCTGGGAATCCACCCACCCACACACACAAACACACACATGCACACACACACGGCTTCATGCGAGCTGTATCACACACACGTATCTTTTGCATCTTTCATGGCTGAAAGGCTTTTGTGCATTTTCTCCGCTCATGTTTGTTTTAGGAACCGTGTGGGCAGGCAATGCTGCATGAGTTTAAAGCATTTATAATCTAAATTTAGACCTCAAGAAAAGTGCAAAATGTTTTATCTGGATGATTCATATCAACGTGGAGGGAATAACAGGCTTAAGCAGCATCATACGGCTAAGCGGCTCAGACTAGAGTAGTTGCTTAAAACATTCGGTTCATGATGTTACTTCGCCGTCTGCACATTTCATTTCTTTTATTATCTCTCCCTGCAAGATATGATGAGAATTAATGACTATATTAGTTTGTTTGTGTGTGTGTATGCATTTATGGGAGCTTAATCCATAGCGTAGCAGTCTATTTTGTGCTCTCTCTCTCCACGTGCTTTCTCCGGTTCTCTCTCCTAGACTCCTATCCCACTGTACGCCGATTACATAATCGTCCTCCCCAGTCAGGTGTGTGTGCGTGTGTGTCTATGGTGAGGCAGCATCCTCTGGTCTCTTAGATGTTCTGCTTTCCTTTTTCCCTTTTCCCTTTTTTGCCATGCTATAGCTCTCTGAATTATATGGCTGTTCTTTGTGTAGTGCAGTAATAATGATACCGAGTGAATAAGGCACTTTATTTTCCGCTAAGACACCCAGAGCTCTTTATTTTGCTGAAGGGAACTCAGGTGAGCAGCACCTGAATGGAACGATGGCAGTCAGTGAAAGCTGAAGTACTGACCTACAGCAGCTGTTCTGCTGGAGGGGTGGAGATATTTGATTATCGGACACAGAATGTTGTTAGAGGGCCTAATGGGTCATTTGTACCAGATGTTGAAGTAGACACCCTGTTGCGTGTTTTTAGCCTCTGCTATGCCATTTGTCCAAAGAACGGCAGCTTTCTTAGCGCAGAGGGAGTTTGCATCTGTGCTATAAGTGAGGGGTCAATTCCTTCCTGAACATGAAAGCTTTAACAAAATCGGTTTGAAACTGGGATAAATCTAAATTTTCTAATGAAGTTAGAATCAATGATTGGCTAGAATTGTAGAAATGGCAGCACATCTCTATCTATCTATCATCCTCTCATTCTGTTGTTATATCATTCTCTCCTTCTATTGTTCTGTCCATATGCCCTAAGATGAAGAGATGACTATAACACACACACACACACACACACACACACAAAGTCATAGCCCTCTAACGCTAATGTAATTTTACTGCTGTATTCAGGATTTCATCCCGCTAAATTCATCACCATCCAGTCTTTTTCTAAACTTTGTTTTTATCTTATCCTGAATCACTACAATATGCCTGTATAAAGTGTTTATACTGAGACTATTTTAGATCTGTTGGGACGACTACTATTCCGGAGTAACTCCGTACCTGTGTGATTCATCATATCCATAAATGGAGAAAACATCCATAAGACACATGCAGTTTTGTGTATTAACCGCAAGAGCGCCAAAAGATACACAGTGTTCCTTTAAATTAATTTAAAATCTACTTCCTTACATTCACTTATGAATTACAGTTCTGATTCAACATTCTACCTTGCCTCAAATTCAGAAATTTCAATATAAAAGCCATTTCAGTTCACTTTTGAACCCTGGTTAGAAGCCAAAATGGTCTAAGACAGCAAGATATCTCTGGTCAGTCGTCAGTTTAGGGGAAAGCGCAGTGATTTGGCTCATGTTTAACAGATGCCCATTCAATTAACCTGTGATCCATAATCAATAATCAGTCCATAATCAATTCAGTAATAGTGTGTAAGGCTGTCGACTGAAGGACATCAGTTTTGTAGATGTGTGCACCAAGGCATTCACATAGAGAAAGAACGACTGAACAAGACAGAGAGAGAAAGGGGAAGAATGTTTCAGAGTACAGTTCATTCATGCAGGAATAAAGGCAGGAGGAATGAAGAGACGACAGATAACACACACACACAAAGTCATGGCCCTCTAATGCTAGTGTTACTGCTGTATTCTCACTGTTTATGAACAGATTGCTTCGGTTTGGCTCTTATAGACAAAATTTCATCCCGCTAAAGTCATCACCATCCAATCTGATAATCTCAGGGGCTGTTACATCATTTTATCGCGTGTGCGGTGTAATATTTCAGTGTGTGGTTGATAGCCTACAGCTCTGATACACGCAGTGCCACATAATAATGTCTCACATGAGAATAAGCTGCGGATGAATTGGGATGTTTAAGGGTTGTACGTGATCCTCATCAGCTGTTCTCGTTTTCTGTTTTAGTGTGATCTGATGCTAGCTGGGACAGGAACACAGCTTTTCCACTGCAGTTTTTCTGACTGATTTGCATAATCCTACTGCCTACTGTTCCCTTTAGAGAGAGAGAGAGAGAGAGAGAGAAAAAAAAGCACATTGCAACATTATTGAGATTGCACAGAGAGACATTTCTTAACTTCTTAGACATTTCTTTTTCTTAACTTTTAATTTAATAAATCAGACTCCTTTGCTTTCTTATATATGTGAAGTCGAAGTAAAGTATGAATGATTCGCTGACTCGTTTAACTGTCTTTTTCCTAATGGACGAGGAACTGATGAGTGAGATGATAGTAAAAGCATCTGCAGTGAATTAAGAAAGTACGGTATGACTTTACTGTATGACAGTTGGTTTGGTAAATAGTATTTTATTAAAATATTAAAATCCAGTCAAGAGTTTTAAAATACTAATTTCTTTATGTATTCATGAGTCGAATCGTGAAACAAACAGTAGCCTACTCTGACCCGCACAATGATTTTGCTGGGTTAGATGTGTTCCTAGGTCAACATGTTTTGTTGACCCAGAAACAACATTTTAATCCAAAAATGTTGTCTTGACCATATCCCTAAACCTAACCTCATCCATGTGCAATACCTATAATCAGAGCAAATAATAAATGAATGTACAAGCACCAAACACTGATTGTAAACCTAAGCTTCACAAATCTATAAACTGGTTCTTCAAATTTGATTGGTGACTCACAATGTTTTCCAGGGTTAACAAAGATGTTAATCCAGGAACTTTTCGCACTTGGTAAAATCCAGTGTTGAGCAAGCTACTTAGAAAATGTAGTGAGCTAAGCTATCAGTTACTCTACATTGAATTAAGCTTAACTACACTAAAGCTACTACCCTGAGAAATGTAGCAAGCTAAGCTACAACAACATGGTAAAAGTAGTTTATTACATCTAACAAAAGGTGTCGAGGGTTTGTGTGTATTATTATCTGAATGCATGCATATGTGTAACTCCGTGCAGCGTAAACCACAGGACAAACCACATTAGTAGAATTATAAACTACTCCAAACATTACCAACATGGCAAAAAACAGACCGTTGTCTCAGTCAGTTCCATGAACTTCTCGAGGATTGTCCACGGCGACTCCCCCCTCGGGATCAATTCCTCTCCGTCCTCTGCCATCTTTCCAAAAAGTGTTCACCCAAGCATGTCACGCAACCGGTGCAGAAGGTGGCACTAACACCAAAAAGCTCATTGCCAACCGCAGTTAGAAGTCACTGACATTGTATGGTGGTGGCGTCATATACTGATCTAGGATCAGTGATCCATAGCATTTGTATTTCCGATTTGTGCTTAAGTGTCAGAAATGCTTGGGAAAATGTAATGTTAGCTTGTGTGGACACTACCGCACTACTTGATCAATAAAAGAGCTTCGCTACTAAAAAGCTATTTGATTCAGAAAACACTGCTTGTAGCGACGCTACTGCCCATCACTGGTAAAATCAGGTTTCATTATTATTTAATTATCATGGACTTTTATTTTGTTTTCACTAGTTTCCTGTTTTACCTTGTTTTACTTTTATCATCATCTTCTTTGGAGTTCTTAAAAAAATAGAGTGAGAAGATGTCCATAAATGTTGAGTTCAGAGTGGCAGAGCTCCTGGAGCGATATGTGGAGGAGTTCTTCGGCATCTGCCCTCTTACCACCTGCGATGATGTCTGTTTTGTGGATTTGATTTTGGTGTGGTCTGGACGAAGATCCCGCAGTGACCCATGCTGGACCCTAAAAGCTTACATAAACTTTGCACGGTGTAATTTTGCTGAAAACTGACACCAATGAGGACTGGCTTATCGACTGAGACACTGAAATACTGCCTTCCATCCTCAACTTTGTACCCTTACTTCATCATTCTGGTTTTAGCCAGCAAAGAGAATGAATCATCTCACTGTATGAACTGTCTCAGTATTGCCACCTAACCTCCCTGTCCTACATACCTCACTACTAAACTACTAACCAGTATTCCAGTCCCTCCTCTGATGGATGCCTAGAGCTCATCGTCCTCCTTTGTGACACTTTGCAGGGATGTTAAGCCTCAGGTTGTGCAGTCACCAGTCTTGCCTTAGTGAAAGGATCCACTGGGCCTGCCTCTGATCCCTTTGCTCCACCTTGGCCAGTCAAACTGTCATCTCTGGCTTGGCTCCTCCCAACCTTAGCTACACCTGAGATTGTAAGTCATCTCCTTGCCTGTGCCACGGATTAGTAAGTCTTCCCCTGCCCACCATCCCTTCACTCCTATGGCTTGAGTGGGTTTCTCCATCTTCCTGGCTCTGTCTTGGACCTTGGCTACTCAGATTACCCTTCACACACTTATGACAGCAATTTCTGGCCACTACCAACATCATCATCATAGATTTTCCTACTATCTTCTTCTCCGTTGTCTATCTGCTTGTCCTTCCCATCCCTTTCCCTGGTCTTCTCTTTCTCTTCACCATCACCTTGTCCAACCCCACCATTCCTATTTCACCTTTTCAGTTATGGCACAAGGTCACACTTTGGATAAGAGGGCATAATAAAGCGTCACTTAGAAACACCGTAATGCCATTTTGGTGCAATGATTCACTTACATAAACACTTTTTTTCCTGAATGAAACAAAATGGTTAAATGAATAATTTAGCAATTCATACATGAAGGCAATCACTTGTTGCCACCTACTGGTAAAACAATGTGATTTGCATGAAATAGCCTTTGAAAGATCCCCATCACTAATGCAAGATTTTCACCCAGTTATGGTTGCAATTTCAGATCTGTATAGCTGTCGAGTATGTAATACAGAAACAGTCAAATACAAACATGCACAAGACACAAGTAATGTATTTAAACACATAATGATTAGGGGTGGCACGGTTCATGAAAAAAAAAACGAACCGTTAGTATGCTTGTCTGGGTTTGGTGAATGCATGCGTCGCACGGTTCGCCGGTTCATGACATGCGCAATGTAGCCTCGTGCCCCGTTTGTGACGTCAGTGTTTTTCCCTTTCGCGCGGAAGAATTGAGGTGTCTTCGTTGTGGAGTGATGCAGGTCACAATACTGTACGTGTAGAAATGGCAAGTTGAAGATAAAAGGAAGGCTGCCCGGAGTTGGAGGATGCGCCAGTGTCTTATAAATCTGGTGTGTGGGAACATTTTGGATTTCATGTTTCCTATTAGAGGATGGATACAGTTCGGAAAGATATTTAGAAAGCATGCTCAGGCTTGGTCACATCAGCGTGAATGTGCGTCTGTGTTATAACGGTGCTTTTTACCCCATGTGCGCTGATGCTCACATCTGTTGACATTTCCGAACGGCTTCCTACAGTTGCTTAATAAAAGCAGGCTTTCCACACAAAAAATGTGCATGTGTCATTAGTATGAGAAAAAAATTCGGTTACAGCACGGGCCGGGCTCGGACAGAAAAATGCGGCCCGATCTGCGCTCTATTAGCTATTATGACAGCGGAAATAAAACAATAGATAGAACTGCGACTGTATGCAAGTATTGTGCAACACGCATCCAATTCAGTTTA
>JAUMHI010000040.1:3094649-3107519 GCA_032359435.1 Enteromius unitaeniatus | reverse complement strand
TGTGGATAATTAAGCTATATATCATATTCTGAAGTACATTTCTGGAGTTTTAAAGATGAAATGAAAAAATAACAAGAACCGTACAGAACCGAACACCATGACCCTAAAACTGTGGGTTTTGTGAACCGTGCCACCGCTAATAATGATACAAATCATCTACGGAGAGGATTCTGCACAGATAAAATTTAAATTAACAGTAGAAAGATAAGTCAAACCCTTAAGGGCTGTGTGTATCTGTATGTAATCACACACACACACACACACACACACATGTTGGGTTTACATGTTTTATGGGGACATTCCATAGGAGTAATGGTGTTTATAATCCTACACCTAAACCTACCCCTTACAGGAAAGTATGTGCATTTTTAGATTTTCAAAATCTTAATTCTGTGTGATATACAAGCTTGTTTCCTCATGGGGACCTAACAAATGTCCCCACAAGGTCAAAATTTACTGGTATTCCTATCTTTATGGGGACAATTGGTCCTTATAAGGTGATAAATACCAGGTGCACACACACACATGTGTTTATATTGGGTAATTCAGTGCCCTGTACACTTGAATCACAGTAATAGAGTTTAGATATCAGATCAGCGGCGAACTCTCGCGTTTACCCTCAGTGTGTTGTGACACTGAGATAAGAACTGCCATGATGTGTATCAAATGCAGTTGCTTTATACAAATCAAACAGATTTTACTCTTTCTGCTGACAACATAACATTTTTTTTCTCTTTAAATGCGCAAAAAGAATTTTTTTTACAGCCTGGCTGCCTCAGAGACAGAGAAATAGAGAGAGAGGAAAAAGGCCTGGAGTTGTGGGGGTGAAATCTTGGAGCTGATTATGTATGAGTGTTTCTGTGTAGAGAATTACCAAGCCATCATCTCAAGTTGCTGTCATGGGCTTGTATATGTGAAAGTCAGCAGGAAGCAATACTATAACGCATCTCATCTTTACTCGAGCATGGAAGCCATGGTTACTCAAGCACAGCTTCTCTATTGCCAAATCAGCGTATTAGAATGATTATTACGATATGACACTGAATAATAGAGTAATTAATCTGAACATTAACATTTTTTATATATTAAAATATAAATATATTCAATATATTTAAAATACATTCAAAATAGAAAACAGTTAAATTATTAGTTACATTTATAAACAAATAACTGTAATCAAATAACTGTTTTTAGTCGTTTTTATTGTTTCTATACTTGTAGCTTTGGTAAGCGTAAGAGACATCTTCATACTTCAAAAACATTATAAAAAAAACCCCTTTATTTATTTTCTTTGCTGTTAATGATAATTAGCATTTGCACTTTCTTTATATAACATGTACTTAAAGTGTACCTACCCAAGAAAGTTCTGGTAACACAAGGTGAGCGTAGGGTTAGGTTTAGGGTTTTTACCTAATTATTACCTATTGATTGTAAGTACATAGTATGTACATGAGGAACAGGACTGTAATATAAAATGCTACCCTAATAAAGCCTACCAGATTCTCTCAATAAACAGAAGTATTGTGTCTATACCCGCTACCTAATCTGCACCTTTTCTTTCCAAAATGAGCTGAAGCAGTCAGAACAACAGGGCAAACCCAAATGAGATGCAGCGTTACATCTCGACAGCCCTGTCAGTTTTGTTTCCGGAGAGCTGACTGTGGAGTGGAAGCCAGCATGTGACTGTTTGATGTTAATCCAGAATGTTTCTGATGTTACGTAACTGTTGTCCTCCTGTAGCTTATCCTGCAACTACTCCATCTCTCTTTCCGCAGTTGGTCAGCGGGGGCTCTGTAGTGAATGCCGAGGCAGTATGGGACCATGTGACCATGGCTGACCGCGAGCTGGCCTTCAAGGCCGGCGATGTCATCAAGGTGTTGGACGCCTCGAATAAGGACTGGTGGTGGGGTCAAATCGAGGAGGAGGAGGGCTGGTTTCCCGCCAGCTTCGTCAGGGTGAGCCCATCTCTGACTTATATCTGTCCGACGGTCACCTGCCTTTAAGACACACCTGCAGAACCACAGCTGTTTTCACATCCAATACCGTTTCTAACTCAATAAAAGTCAGATAGAGCTGTTTAAAAGAGATGCAACACACAGGCCTGTCCAGAAATGAACAGTATGACACATTTTCAGGTAACTGGTTCAATATTAAAGACGTAGCCCAGTCAGAAGAGGTCACATACTTCCATTTAACCTCCATCTTGAACCCAAACTCTTGTTTGTGTTGCTGTTGTCGTTTCTCTAAGGTGGAGTCCCACCCCCCTCAAACCAAACAGCTTTTTTATATCAACCCTGTCGCTGCATCACGCCTCACAAACACCACGGCTAAGGTGCGTTTTTTTCAAAACCACTGCTTACCGTTTGACCGTTGAATGCATCCCATCGCTTACTGCTCACATGCTGTCGCTGTGTTCCAACGTTTCGTTTTACGCCACAATCGCTGCGCTTCGCTTCCATGCCAACTTATCTTGCAGTCTGAATCTGTCAGAAAACACTGAAATGGGAAAAAGAGTTTGTTAATGTTATGCCTCCGTTATGACATTTCACAGTGACTACTATCAATATTTCCCTCTTTTCTGACAGTGTCTTATTTTTTTACATTTTTCTTTCTTTCTTGAGCAGATGTTGGTTTTAATTCGAGCCTCTCTGACTGCTAAAGATCTATTTTTAATCACCTTTTTATATATATATATATATATATATATATATATAAAAAGAGAGCTACAGAGACTGAAAATTCAAAAATAGATTTTTGGACAGAAGTTTAAACATAAACCCTCCGTCACAACAAGAGTTTTGTCAGTCCCTTCGGTGATTCTTCCAGCATCTCTTCAAATTGTGTCAGGGGTCTCAGTGGGGCCCCACTGCAAACACTTCCTCTAACTCAACCTTTTCCCTCTCTATAGTGAGCCAGTTTATGCTTGAACCCCTCCAACCTCTTGTATAATATACAACTGGCAACCATAAGAGACTTGTTTTAAACATAACAAATCCAAAACTTTTAAACTGTTGTGTATATTAATAGTAATAAATATTTATGTTAAATATATTTACTAAGATTTAATATGTATACATTTAACTAAGAAACATTTGGTATGTTTTGATGTATTTTTTTATGAATATTGTGACATGATCAAATTTCTTTGCGTTGTGTCACAATTTTGCCTCATAACTACAAAACACACCCAAAATATTGTCTTTTAACATAAATTTTAAACAGGAATTTTAGTATCATTTAAGTCCTTCTTAATGCAATGCAATAGAGTGTTAATAATGCTATCGTATTGTTAATGATGCATCTGGATTTTAAGTCCACAGCAGTTGTGGCCAAAATCCATCCATCGTTTGCATTCTCTAAGAAATACCAAGCTTAGCACTGAAATATGACCATAAACCCTTTTAGTGGGATCATGGGTGAAAGGAGGTGTAGGATAGAAATGTGCTTATGAAAGAGGAGTGTGTTTGTAAAGGTGGAGCGCTCTTTAATGGGACTTTTATGTAACTTGGTCTTAACTTTGGCTGCATACGTCGAGCTTCCTAAGTGCATTTCTCAGTTCCCCTTTTGCTTTCCTACTATCTTTCTCTTTTCTAACAGTCATCTATCCCCCCTTCCTCCCCAAACACACACACTCGCACAGATGGCAGGTTGTGTAAGCCACTCTCTCGGGCATGACAGGTGTGAGAAAATCTCTTCGCTGTACAGAGAAGATCACCTGTGTCCACACAGACAGATACATATTTAATACAAACACACATGCTATATCAGTCTGTACAGCACATTCTTTTTCCTGACCATTTGAGTATCTCTTATGCAAAATGGAGAAGGACAAGGAGAAATAGACAGGAAGAGAATGAGTATGAGAGAGTCTGAAAGCATTATGTCACACCAGTTGGTGGCGCTGGCCTGCAGGTTTGGCGTCTCTCTCCTGCTGAGACCTGGAGCTCTCATGTCATCAGAAATCATTGCTCACTGTTTACTCACAGTCCACACGCACAGCACTAACTGTGCCCGCCAACGACAATCAGCATCTTACGGTGGAGCTAAGAGCATTTTAATTATGAAATCTTACACATATAAAGTTTATTATTAGTTTCACACATAAGTTTATTATTTTAAAATAGTCTTTTATCCCATTTGCTGTGTGTAATTTCTGCTCCTTTAGCAGTTTCTTGCTTCTTGTTAATCGTGTGCAGAACTACGCATTTGTTGTTTTATATTTATATATATATATTATGGGTGGGCATAGATAATTTTTTTTTAATCTAGATTAATCTACCAGCTACTCTACCAGCTGAAACTCTGGAACTGGACTCGGGAATGGCACTCCTGGCCGTAACTCTGGAACTGGATCAGGAAACTGCGGATCGGAATCCGCGGGGATTAGAGCTAGCATGTCGGTCCACAAATCTGGCTCTGGACCCGGACCACGTGGACTGAATCCCACTGGGATCTGGATTTGCCTTTGGCAAGCTGATACCGATTTATCTCCATACACTGAAGTTCTCTGGGGTGCTGGCACTGATTTGCCTCCATACAGTGCCGCTTTCGGGAGTGGATTCCACTGAATGGCGAGGCGCCGGGCAATGGAGGACGTTGCTCGTGCGAAGTGGGAAGAGGAGTGAGCCCAGTGAGGAGGCGGTGGAGAATCTCCTCGGGGGTGATCATCCTCTTCGGTTTGGTCATGGTTGATCGTTCTGTCATGGTTGGGTGTAAAAGCAGCAGCAGGCAAAGATGAAGGTTGCGGATCTTACAAAACTTTAATGAGCCAGATAAACAAAAGTACATACACTCCAAATAACACTGATGATCGACAAACTGGACAGAATACAAAGGGATTAAATACACAAGGGAAGATGCAGGACAGGTGAGGAACACAGGTGCAGGAACAAGACTATATAAGGAAACACAGGAAGTAACGAAACAAAACCAAAGAAATATATATTATAACTAACTCTCACAACTTGGGTAGAATTACTACACAGTGTGACTTTGCAGCAGTGGTGCAGTACATTTAGTAGCAGCAGAGCAAACTGAAACCCACCAATCCCATTTGTGGTACTTCACGAATGAATCCTGTTTGCAATTCAGGTAACGTTTTATTTAGTTTGAACGGTCGCGTATTGTCAGCTATTGATATGGTGCATCTGAGAGTGATCATTCTAAGTACCCAACTAAAAGAGATTGATAAATGTTGTATTAATGTCACTTACAAGGGTTAGCTTTTGGTTTTGGTGTAAGATGCTGACACCTTTACACTGTATCCTCTGTTCTGCTGTGTCTTGTGTTTCTCTTCACTGTTCAGTGAGGTTGAGTCATGAAGCATAAAATGAGACGTCACTTTTCATTAGAGGACAAGAGAGAAGAACAGACAAAAAAAAACCAGATTGCTCTGGGACGAAAAGGGTGAGAGAGAAGGAGAGAGAGGCTAAAATAGATTGGACACTGAGTGGAAGGAAAGAGAAGATTGAAATTTGTGTGTGTGTGCGTGCAGGTGTGTGTGTGTGTGTGTGTGACATATGCGTCATCAGTGTTCTTCTGATTCCTCTATTTCTTGAAACAGACAACCGTAGCAACACGCACGTTGTGTAGCCGGGCAGCAGGATCACTAAACTAAGCCTTTCTCTTGACGAGGATGAGGACAGACAGCTAGCAAGGCTAATGCACTGGAAAGTTGCGCTGAGGCGGAGATTTCTAGGTATACAAGTATAATTTGAGATTTTAATGAGATCTTAATCCGAGAAACATCCTTCAAGAGATTAGACATCGTATCTGTGACTCTGTGTAGAAACAGAGTGTGTGAGACAGAAAGAGAGAAAGAGAGAGAGAGAGAGAGAGAGAGGGCGAGGGACTTATGCAGGACATGGTTTCAGGGTGAACAGAATCTGTGACAGGCTTGTGTATTTATGAAAATCTATTTTTAATTGTGAGTGGATTTGTTAGTTTATATCCGGTCAGCAGTGTTATGAGTGTGTGTGTGTGTAACAAAACCTGAAATTACCTTCACTGTAGGGACCAGCCAGCAGTTTCCATGAAGAATACAGCTTAAAGGGACAGTTTAGCCTAAATGAAAGTTTTGTTATTATTTACTAATTCTAATGTTATTATAAAACACGTATGCTGTTCTTCCCAATACAAATAGTGGAAAACCATGGAAGTCCATATTCGCCACTGAATAAAAAATTATAAATGGTAATTGTGACTTTTTATTTCACATTTCTGATATTATTTGTCTTGTAATTGAGCGTTTATATGTCACATTTCATACTATTTTTCTAAAAATTATGACACAAACGTGCACTTCAGACTTTTTTCTCAGAATTATGAGATATAAACCCACAGTTGTGAGTTACAAAGTCAGAATTACTTGATAAAAAGTTCATATCTCACAATTCTGACTTAACTCTTAATTGTGGGTTTATATCATGCATTTCTGAGAGAAAAATCTGAATTGCGAGTTTATATGTCTTGCAACTCATCTTTTTTTCCCTATTATAACTTTATAACTTTATATACTTGGAACACAGTCCCCATTCATCATAAATTCAATTAGAAGAGCAACCAATGCTTTTTTCCAATCTTCACCTTTAGTGGTGAACAAAAGAACACTGAATCACACAGGTTTTTTTAACAACATTAAAAGTCAATAAATGATCACTGATTTTTCATTTTTGTGTGACATTTCCTTTAATAAACTGATTAAAATAATGCTGTTATTATAA
This sequence comes from Enteromius unitaeniatus, assembly GCA_032359435.1. Lineage (NCBI taxonomy): Eukaryota > Metazoa > Chordata > Actinopteri > Cypriniformes > Cyprinidae > Enteromius > Enteromius unitaeniatus. The sequence goes on along the minus strand of JAUMHI010000040.1, from coordinate 3,100,797 downwards.
GTTACTGATATGACTGGAGTCTTCATCTCGTGTATTTTTTCACATATTTTTCAAAAGCGTTGTTCTTTTTTTAATCAATTGACAGTTCACCAAAAAAACAATATCCTGTCTCATTTACGCATTCAACTTCTGACGTTTTTCTTTTTCAGAAGACTTTTTGTCAAGTGTTATTTGAATGTGAGTTGTAACCAAAATATTCTTAAAAGCATTTTCTTTCATATTTCAGTTTAAAGCATGTGTGGGTGAATTATAACAGAATTTCTCTTTTTGTGTCGACTGTTCCTTTTAAGTTTGACTTTTTGTACACCTTCAGTTTCTGTGATTTGATTGTGTGCGAGTGATAAAAAGAGTTTGCAAGTGTGCGCACATGTGTGTTCACATCAGTTGGCTCACCTGGGAAGGCAAATGATAGGTTACATAATCAGGGCAAATAAAATCACATCAGATCCTCTCAGCCAAACACACATATACTGTGTTCCTAACCGTGTGTGCCTGTATCTCCCCCCTTCTCTTCCCTTCCCTTGGCTTACGTGTGTGTATCTTGGCATCTCTGTGACTGGTCAAAATGTCCTTGTGAAAAGAGATTTTGTGTATTGCAATTCCTCTAATGTGGAAAAATGCAATCGGGACTGGTGCCACCAGAGGGCACACTCTGATTTCTTTTATTTCACGTCAATGTAACTTTAACCCCTGAAGCTTTAAAAGCCCTATCTAGACCTTTTATGAAAGCAATCACGCAGGCCCTTAACACCGGATGCTCTGAGTCGGATGCTAATCGAATGTGAGCACAATTATGGTGATTACTTTAATTGATAATAACAGGGTTTGAAGATCAAGTCATGTCTCTCTTAATGTGTGTGTTCTAGTTATGGGTAAATCAGGAGGAAAACAGCGTGGTCGAGGCTGCCGAAAGCTCCAGCGGGGTGCAGAACGGCCACGCGGAGGCCAGTCCGAACCCCAGCACTGACTGCCTGTGTCTGGGCCAGCCCACTCAAAACCGGGACCAGATGAGGGCCAATGTCATCAATGAGATCATGAGCACAGAAAGACATTACATCAAACACCTGAAGGACATCTGTGAGGTAAAAACACATCCCGAATGCTTCCAAACCTCAACAGCCTTCATGGCGTTCTCATAACTATCCTATTTGGTTGTCTCAGATGTTTTTGTTGAGGAGAAATATATATGAACAGCAACTTTTAACACAGTGTGAGTATAAAAATGTGAATGGCATGACTCGGATCATTTGTTTTTGTGAGTTTTATAGTGAAATCTTTTAAATATTGGTATGTTATCTTGCTAAAAGTATGTGACACTTCTAAAATCTCATAGAAAACACATTATTAGATTACTACAGTGCATTCTTTTTTGTAATAAGCAAAGTCTCCACTTGTTGTACTTTTAATATCCAAAACTTTATGTCAACATATTGCCTAAAATGTTTAAAACTTACACCACTGTTCAAACAGTGTTTTTTTAAATCTTTTATTCAAGAAGGATGCATTAACTGATCAAAGGCAACTCTAAGGACATTTAAATTGTTGCAAAAATCTATATTCTAATCTATAATCTAGAATAATCTATATTCGTTTGAGCATTAATGGATCCTTAAAAACTTCACAGTAGCACAACTCTTTTTAATAACAATAAGAATTTTAATAACAATTCTTGAGAGCCAAATCAGAGTAATGATGCTAAAAATATAGATTTGGCATCACAGGAATACACGACATGTTAAAATGCATTTAAATAATAAAAAAAAAAACAGCCTTGTTAAGCATAGGAGGCTTCTTTTTAAAAAATAAAACCCCAAACATTTGAACGGTAGTGTAAGTTTGTTTATGTGTTATGCACTTTAGGGGTATCTCCGTCAGTGTAAAAAGAGGAGAGACATGTTTAACGACGATCAGCTGAAAGTGATCTTTGGAAACATCGAAGACATTTACAGATTCCAGTTGAGCTTTGTCAGAGACCTGGAGAAACAGTTTAACACAGAAGAACCTCACCTCAGCGAGATCGGACCTTGCTTTTTGGAACACGTCTGTATTGAATCACAGGAAATCTCACATATATACACAATGAGTCGAGGAGACAGATTATTTACGTTTTTATGTTTTATATATTTTTTTCACAGCAAGATGGATTCTGGATCTACTCGGAATACTGTAACAACCACGTTGACGCCTGCATGGAGCTCACACGTCTCATGCGAGACGCACGATACCAGCACTTCTTCGAAGCTTGCCGATTGGTTCAGCAGATGATCGACATCGCCATTGACGGCTACCTGCTTACACCGGTCCAGAAAATCTGCAAGTACCCTCTACAGCTGGCAGAGTTACTCAAATACACAGTACAAGAACACAGGTACAGGTGCATTGTGCAGATAATGTCGCTCGGATCCACAAAATATATGACATTTTGAACGAACATATCTGGTTTCCACTTATCATTTTGACATCCCTTGTATTTGACATCCCTTCTGTTTCACTCATTCTTTTCCCTTTCTTTCCCAGTGATTATCGGTACGTAGCTGCGGCGCTGGCTGTAATGAGAAATGTCACTCAGCAAATCAACGAACGCAAACGAAGGCTTGAGAACATTGACAAAATTGCCCAATGGCAGGCCTCTGTTCTGGATTGGGAGGTGTGTGGCTAAAGCTTTTCTGACTGAATTAGTAGGATGTAAATGGAAGAGCAATGGAATAGCTGAACATGAAAAAATATACATAGTAAATAATAATAGCAAATAAATAAGTAAGCAGTACAACTGTGTGTATACATTTTTTTAAGTCTCTTTTGCTAAAATGCTGATGTTTAGTTATTATTAATTATTAGTGGTGCTCAAGTATTAATAATGGTTCTTTTTATTATCAGTTTTGGAAGCATTTTTGGGTGCTTGAAATGTAGTGATTATGAAAATATTTTTGTATGAATAAAAATTCTAAAAGTAATTCATTATTATTTTAAATATCATACTTGCCCTAAAGTTTTGAATGTTTGTATCACAGGTTTCCTCAAAAATATTACACAAGACAAACTGTTTAAACATTGATAATAATAATAAAAAAGGTGTTTCTTGAGCACCACATTAGAATGATTTCTGAAGGGTCATGTGACACTGAACACAAGAATAATTGCTTAATAAAATAAAATAAAAGTTACATGTTAAATAGAAAATTACATATCAAAAAAAAAAAAAAAAAAAAAAAAAAAAATATATATATATATATATATAAATTGTAATAATAATAATAACACAATATTACTGTTTCAGATCAGATTAATTGTGCCTTGGTAGGTATAAGAGACTTTCAGAAACACTGAAATTTTTTAATATTTAATATTGACTGACTCTGATGTTATGTCCTTATACAAAAGGATAATGTTTATATTAGTTTTAATCAATGATGCATGGTATTTACATGGAGCCTGCACCACAGATTTGATTTGATAGCTGCATACTAAGACACAAGCGCATCAGAGCCTCGGTGGTGTCAGATGTAATGATTAATTTGTTACTGTGTGTGCAGGGTGAGGATATTCTGGACAGGAGCTCAGAGCTTGTGTACACTGGGGAGATGTCCTGGATATATCAACCATACGGACGCAGCCAAACCAGAATCTTCTTCCTATTCGATCATCAGATGGTCCTCTGCAAGAAGGTGAGGCAAGAAAGAGGGGATGAGGACAATATTTACACTGTAAACACATTATTTGATAAGTAAGAGTCCGGTTGAAATAAGATAGACAGATAGATAGATTCATTTTTGAGGAGTAGGGATTCATCTTTGCTCATTTGCTTTCGTTTTGAGAGCGAAGATGGCAGAACTGAACCAGACAGGCACACAGAAGCAAATAACTGATCCAATTCTGGTAGTGTAGCACAACTGAGAGTTTGGGATTCGGACTCCATCTGGAGCTAGAAGCTATTTCGTGTTTTAACTGTCCTCCAAACACCCTTAAGCTAAATGTACGTGGCCCATTTTTTGTCTCTCCACAAATGTGATAAAAACAGATTTCTTCACTCCCATCAACACAAAAACAGACAATAAGAACTTGTTTTTATCAGACCAACCAATTGTCAAAATGTGTTTTTGCTGTTTTGTCTAGCTTTTCAAAAAAAAAAAAATTACAAAACAACAATTTAATAATATTTACTTAACACTAAAAATATACCGTGGGTACAGAAAGTATTCAGACCGCCTTTTTCACACTGTTATATTGCAGCCATTTGCTTAAATCATTTAAGTTCATTATTTTTTCTCATTAATGTACACACAGCACCCCATATTGACAGAAAAACACTGACATTTTTGCAGATTTATTAAAAAACTGAAATATCACATGGTCATAAGTATTCATACCATCTCAGAATTTAGTAGAAGCACTCTTTTGATCGAATACAGCCATGAGTCTTTTTGGCAAAGATGTTTTTCACACCTGGATTTGGGAATCTTCTGCCATTCCTTGTACATTCATCTTTCCCTCAATTGCAACCAGTCGTCCTGTCTCTGCAGCTGAAAAACACCCCCACAGCATGATGCTCCACCACCATGCTTCACTGTTGGGACTGTATTGGACAGATGATGAGCAGTGCCTGGTTTTCTCCACGCATACCACTTAGAATTAAGGCAAATCTATCTTGGTCTCATCAGACCAGAGAATCTTATTTCTCACCCTCATGGAGTCCCTGAAGTGTTTTTTAGCAAACTCCATGCGGCTCTTTCATGTGTCTTGCACTGAGGTGCAGCAGAATTTTTTTTTGTAACCTTGGGCCTTGCCACAGTTGTGTCTCTGAGCTCCTCAGGCAGTTCGTTTGACCAAAGATTGAAAATTTAAGAGGGTCTGAATACTTACCGTACCCACTGTACATACTCAAATATACCAACAAAGCACAATTTAACTTAAAAGTAATAAGTTAGAAAAATAATAATTGAAACACCCTTCTTGATTCAGGCATGTCTTTTTGTACTATACAAATAAATGCAGCAAATAAAATAATTTTTAATTAGAAATACTGTAAAAACTAATATTGTGAAATGTTATTAAAATTTTTTACAATGTTTTTGTAATTATTTGTAATTTATTATATAATCTAATTTATTCTTTTGATGGCGATGTAGCAAATAGATTAATTCTTTTTTTTAGAAGAATATTTCTGGACTCAGACTTTAGAACACTATACAGTATATCAAATAAAAACGAGAAAACTATTGTGTATTATATCTTTTGATCATGGCCAGTCAGAGTTGCTGTCACACTGAATTTAACCTGGTGTAGCAAATATCTTGATACCATGATGTGTGTAGAGAGGAGAGGAGGTGGAGGATGAGAATGATGTATTAGATGTTTCATGCTGGAACAGAATAATCAATTAATCCAGTTTCATTTTATCAGTAATCTGTCTGGATTATAGACGTACCCATAAAGTCTCTCCGCCTTCCACAGGATCTCATTCGCCGTGATATTCTCTACTATAAGGGTCGGATTGACATGGATCGATATGAGGTCATTGATGCAATCGATGGCAGAGATGATGATTTTAACGTTAGTGTGAAGAATGCCTTCAAACTGGCCAACAGAGACACAGACGAGATCCATTTGTTCCTGCCCAAAAAGCTGGAGGAGAAAATCCGCTGGCTTCGGGCGTTTCAAGAGGAAAGAAAGATGGTGCAGGAAGATGAGAAGATTGGTGAGTTTAGATGTTATTTCTCGAGAGGTTTCCAATTGTCTGTGCTGTTATTTTTTTTGTACACTGAACACAAAAGAAGTGTGTTGAAGAATTGTTTTTGTCTTTTTAGGCTTTGAAATCTCTGAGTATCAGAAGAGGCAAGCTGCTTTGACCGTTAGAAGAGTCACCAAACAGAAAGGTATGAAATCTTGAAGCATTTTAGGGCTGGGTGATAAAATGATAACGATAATTATCACATTTTATTCACTTAGAGCTGTTACACACTGCATGAAAAATCATTTTTAAAAATCCAATAATAGGGTCACTTTAAAGCCAGATGAAGCAGCGCTGACAACACTCTAAAACAAAAAGTTTGAATAAACATAAATTTACATCTGCATCAGAGCGGGCTTTACCAACATGAGCAAAGTGAAGATGCACTGTCCTTGAAGGACGTTCAGCTTGCATTAGAAA
>JAUMHI010000040.1:3051353-3084528 GCA_032359435.1 Enteromius unitaeniatus | reverse complement strand
GCGTACAGTATCCGGGATGAACTTCAGGTAAACTCTCTCTGCTTTGTTTGTGCTGATGTGGGTGTTTACATGCGGCGTGCGCTCCGTGTGGATGATTATCATACCTATTGTTCGCACGGCGCGGGGGTGTGGTCACATTAAGAGCTAATGAGGGAGACACGAAAGACTGGGCATTGTGCTGGTTTCATGTGAATTACTTTATCACAGAATATTTGTTTTCGATTAGACTATCTTAGTGTAACTCTCATGTCTCTGTGTGCATTATTTGCTGAGTTTCAGTTTCATTTTAGTAACTCATTGCTCATTGAAGATCACGCAGACCAACGCGGCAGACAGTGCACCCTGTATGTTTTTTTCATTTTAGAAATACACAAAGTTGTGTTGTTATTATATGTGTATACAAATTAAAGTAGACCCTTCACAGATTCCATTGATGTATTGCTCTTATCTGTACGATCAAAACTCAGTGTGTAATTTAAGTTCGTATTGGCGTCATCAAAAAAAGACACCTCAACCTGCATATATGCGGGAGCGGACCACAGGGGGTTAATCAAGGTCTCGCGTCAAGGGTCCGAGCCTTGGACATGTGGAGGACACAGCAATTCCTACAGTTAGGGTCGAGGCTGGGTGCTCAGTGCCATCGAGTAACCCTTACAACAGATGCGTCTCTGACTGGTTGAGGGGCGATCATGCGTGGTTGTCCAGCCGCTGGCCAGTGGACCGACCAACAAAGCCAGTTACACATAAATTGTTTGGAAATGCTAGCAGTGACAAAAGCCTTGGAGTATTTCCTCCCAGACCTAGCGGGTCGGCATGTGTTGGTGCGCTCAGACAATGTCCAACAGTGTCCTATATCAATCATCAGGGGGGCCTATGGTCCCATCCCTTATACAAATTGGCATGCAAAATCCTAATGTGGTCTCAGCAGACGCTCCTCTCACTGAGGGCGATCTACATTCCAGGATACCTAAATCTGGGAGCAGATTCACTGTCGAGGCAGGGGCCGAGGCCCGGAGACTGGAGACTCCACCCAGAGGTGGTGGAGCAGATTTGGAGTGTCTTCTACCGAGCGGAGGTGGATCTTTTTGCGACACAGGAGAATGCGCAATGTCCCCTCTGGTACTCTCTACTTCATCCGGCTCCACTGGGCCTGGATGCCATAGTGCAGATGTGGCCAAGGCAACCTCTATACCCTTTTCCTCCAATAGCTTTGCTGCCAGGGGTATTAGAGAGAATTCGCTAGGTCGGAGTCAGCTTAGCAGTGTTAGTAGCACCGTACTGGCCAACTCAAATGTGTTTTGCGAACCTAGTATCTCTCCTCGATGGGTTGCCATGGAAGATCCCAGCCAGGAGGGATCTACTCTTCCAGCAAGAGGGCACCCTTCTACACCCTCGCCCAGATCTGTTGTGTCTGTGGGTGGGGCTCCTACCAACACTTAACTATCAAGACTGCGGTCTTGATAGCACTTTCTTCGCTCAAAAGAGTTGGATATTTGCAGGCCCTGTCAGTGGCACCTACCTGTATAGACTTTGCACCCAGTTTGGTGAAAGTTTTTTCCTTCCCGTGAGCGGGATATGTCCCTAAGGTCCCTACAGTCCCACCTCAGCCGGTGGTGCTCCAGGCATTTTACCCTCCTCCGTTTCAGGAGGCAAGCCAAGAAAGGCTTCATTACGTATGTCCAGTGCGGGCACGTATATTCAGAGAACTGCGGGTTGGAGAAGATTGGACCAACTGTTTGTTTGCTTTGGTCCACCCAGGAGCGGAGGGTTGTCCGCTTCTAGGCATACCCTGAGCAGGTGGATCGTAGATGCTATCTTTATGGCTTATGACTCTGCAGGTCTCCCCTCGCCGATGGGAGTCAGAGCTCATTCAACCAGAGGTGTCTCAGTTTCGGACATCTGCAAAGCAGCTGGGTGGTCCTCTCCTTTGACATTTGTGAGGTTCTATGGGCTTGACCTCCCGGCTACCCCAGGTTCGGTTGTCCTTAGCTGTGCTGTTTCACACTAGGCAGGAACTTGTGGGTCTGGGTACGTTGGTATTTCGTTCCCAAAGTGTTTTCGGACGCAGTGTGAGTTCCTGAAAAGGAACGGAACAGGTTATGTATATAACCTTGGTTCCTTGAAAGAACGAAACACTGCGTCTTTTAGCCATACCCACTGCATCCCTGCTGAGCGCTGGCTTCATTCCTGAGGCTGATGAGCGATCACCCTGCTTTAAGCCAGGATCATGACGCCACCACATATGACGTCCCGATCTCTCATTGGACAGATTTCACAGCAGATTCAGAGCATGGTCACGCCGAGATGTTCCCAAAGCGTTTTCGGACGCAGTGTTTCGTTCTTTCAAGGAACCAAGGTTATATACATAACCTGTTCCGTTTTGCGCTTTGGCGAGGATACTGTAAATGTTACAAAACTTTAGTTTGAGATAAATGCTGTTCTTTTGAGCTGGATTCCACACAAATATTAAGCCCCATCACTTTTTTCAACTGTGATGATAATTGTGACGAAGTGCTAGGCTGGGTCGGATCCATGAGCAACGTTTATTAGAGTGGTTGTACAGGCAGGGTCAAAAATACCAGCAAACATGGCAGGCAGAGAACAATCACAAGAAGAATAATCAGTCCGAGGTCAAAAACAGGGGAAACAAACACTATGGGAAAACACTCATACATGATCACTGTGGCAAATCAAGCGTTTGCGACAGATGGCAGTCTGGCTTAAATAGGGAAGGTAACGAGCAGTGGGCGTGTTAACAAGGAACAGGTGCACAAGGTCAGGCAGGTATGAGACTGTAAGGGAAATAGATTAGGAAAAGGCCGGTTAGTACTCCAGCGAGGGTTCCCTTTGATGGTGTGGAGGAGATGGCCCAGATGCCTCCATGGTAACAATTATAAAAAATATTACTTGAGAACCAAATCAGCATATCAGAATGATTTTGGGTCATGTGACTGGAGTAATGCCATCATAGGAAAAATGACATTTTAAACTGTATTAAATGAAATGGTAATTTTAAGTTAGTGTATGTAACATAGTCTATGACAAAAATTATTTCTAAATTAAAACATGTTTATGTAAAGGTTATTTTTAGAGATTAAAGTACAGTAGAATCAGTAGAATTAGCTCTGTATAAACACAGTAGAAGTTAACTGAATGTTATTACGAAGAAAACATATCTGTGTGTGTTTTAAAATTTCAGGATTTTGATTCCTGGTTTGACACAAACAACTGTCTTGGTGACCAGAAACTGGTTGAAAGACTTCATGCAGTGAGTCTAACGCTATCTTTGGAAGATATTTTTTTGTATTGTTCACTGTTGAAGTAGTTGATGATAATTATGATTGGGACAGTCAGGCTATCGAGTGGTTGTTTTCAGGTTCTGCGTCCATTCCTGCTGCGCCGTATCAAAGCAGAAGTGGAGAAGAGTCTTCCTCCCAAGAAAGAGGTGAAGATTTACCTGGGGCTAAGTAAAATGCAGAGAGAATGGTAAGATCACACACTCAGAACTTTATTAAATTCAGGCATTTGTTAAGGGGGTGAGACATAAAACCTTTAAAATCCTGGATCACAGTCGTATTGCACTTGACCACATAAAAAATGAAGTGCAAGTTTACAAGATGCATTGTAATGCATATCACTGAAGCAAGAACTTTGATCATTTTTTCAAGGGCTGTGTTTTTATTTTTGTTCTCATAAAGTAAAAAAGGCAAAAAATTGTCATGTAACTTAATGTAGTTATAAACCAATTTCGGGAGAAAGTGCGTACGAAACTCAAATCAGCTGTTACCAATCTTTCAATCAGCACCTCCCCCATCGTAAGCCAATCCAGTCGCTATTTCACCACTATAAATAGGCCAGTTTCCTTACCTTCCGCATCTCGTTTTTGCATTTCCCTCCGCCTCCCCTCCTCTGCCGTTTGCTCCTTCCATGCAGGGTTCGAGCCAGACTCCGAGCCACGCCTTCATTTAGGGCTCTCCTTACTAGGGATCGGGGTTCACTAAACACCCGGCTTGCCCCCGACAGCTCGCCAGACATGCTTTTACTATCATTGAGGAAGCACGAACTTGTGAAATGATCAATATTGCATGAATTATTCTTCAAAACTAGATTGGGAATCTCTTGTTTCTATCTGCAAATGATCACTTATGTCTCTCTTCATTTTCACGGGGGCGCTTTATAACTTGCCATATGGTTTAATAAACACTTTGAGTGATTATTTATAGTGTTGTGTGCGCTGTGTGCTGCTGAAATGAAAATATAAAGTAAACAAATGCTATTGCTTATCAGCCAGATTTTTTAACTCATCTCGCCGATGGGTTACAGTATAAGGCCTCCCTGTATAATTAGACTAGTTTAAGGTCATAACTGACTCATATATAGATGTGTTTCTCACAAGGCTGCTTATTTCACTCATAACAACACAAAAACATCTTAAAAAGCAGAGATCCACAGATTATGGATGAATAACTGCACATTTTTTTCACTGAAAGCACTTTGTCCAGCAGTAATCTTGAAATGCATTGAAGGCAGTGGATTTGTTTGTAAGGGCTGCTTTGATGTATGTGCTGGTGATGCTTTAAAGATGAATGTGCTGATGTAACTTTTAGGGTTGTAACGGTATACCGGTATAGCGGTTTATTGTGATTTTGACATGTACGATTATCATATTGTGCACATTTCTTTATCCGCGGTTTTGAAAAAAAAAAAAATTAAACCAGATCTCACCCATGCTGCAGTGTATATGAAACTTCTTTCCGAAACTTCTCTCATGTCTCATGCTTACCTCTTTTACCTCTTACCTCATTCATTGATCGGAGTCCTGTCAGAGTTAGATCGACTGAGCCACACCAACCTGAAATACCTTCCTGAGTTCCTTAACTGAGCCTATAACCTCATAAGCCTTGTTCTGAGATTAAGAGACTGTTCTTCCTGAAGTAAGATTGACCTACTATACTCACCTTGCACACTCACCTGAATATCTGCACTGCACTTCACCAGGAGGATTAAAGTGACGTTTTGGAGATCGCTTGTTGGGATATAAACCTGATGTTGCTATCCTTTTGTATACCTGTGATCTCTTGTGCACACAGCCTGAGGAGGAGGACATGCGATCGGGAGATCGCTGAGCACTTTCGTATTGGAATAAACTTGGATTAAACTCAGAGGATTCTCTGGCCACAAGCGATCAGGGAGATCGCTGTGTTCACGGCTCTGCTTAGCAGCGATCTGGAGGACGCTGCTTTATGAACTTTAGTTTGCTTACTGATGATAAGTTACCTGTGCCTTTTCTGTTTGAGCCCTTGACCTCCGTTTATGTGAAATAAACCTCTTCTAATTTACCTCCTCTCTCTGAGCAGTCTTTGAGCGTTACAGAAGCTCAGCCCTTCAACCGAACCACACCTCATGGAGGATGAAGAACTAGTCGACACCACTGGTTATCAAGCCATACTTCAAGCTATTGAAGAGATTCGTCCTCCCTTGTATTCGGGTGAGAACGTTTCCTGTAATGGGTTTCTGGTACAATGCTCTTTATATCTGGAAATGCAGCCCCATCATTTCCCCACAGACCGCAGTAAAATTGCCTTTATCACCACCCTGCTGACTGGAGGAGTGTTGCAATGGGCAGAGGCATTGTGGACCAGCGAGAGTCAACACCTATCCTCCCTAGATAACTTCCTTCGCCATTTTAAAGAGGTGTTTGGTCAAATAATTACCCCTGTTTCTGTACAGGATGAGCTACTGCGACTCAGGCAAGGTAATACCTCCATACATGAATATATATTACAGTTCCGTACACTAGATGCTTCATAGCACTAGATCGTCATAGCCCCGAGATCAATTGGGATACTGAATATTATGAATATTTGGATGTCTTCAGTAAACAGGCAGCCACCCATCTTCCTCCCCACAGTCCGGGGGATTGTGCGATAGACCTAGTTCTCAATGCCAAGTTACCTAAAGGTTGTGTTTATCCCCTGTCTATTCCAGAGATGCAGGCCATGAAAGACTATGTTGAGGAGGCCTTACGACAAAAGTTCATCCGCCCTTCTATCTCGCCGGCAGCATCAAGTTTCTTCTTTGTGACAAAGAAGGATTGCGGACTCTGGCCATGCATTGACTACCGGGCCTTAAACAGTCAGACGATCAAATTTGCTTACCCTTTACCTCTCATTCCAGCCACCCTGGAGGAATTACGCACTGCTACGGTGTTTAGCAAGTTTGATCTGCGCAGTGCCTACAATTTAGTCAGGATCCGCCGAAAAAGTTTTGTTTACCAAAAACCATATCTCCTTTTATTCATTTAAGGGTCTTTGTAGCTGATGATTATAATAATAATGATTAATATCGTATACCACAAAACGGCAATATTTTCTGAGACGATTATCATACCGTGAAAATCTCATACCGTTACAACCCTAGTAACTTCTCAAAGAGGGTAAACGTTTTGAAATATCAGCATGCTGAAATCCTCTGAAACCACGCCTCTAAATATGTTAACATACAATTGCAAGAAATATCTTTAAAAGTAAAAAAAAACATTCCAATTAACACTAGTCAAGCTTACTAACCATTTAGCTGGCTGTTGAAAGACTAGTCAACCATCCTGCCCAGTTGCTGTTATAAAAAAGTACTTGTTTGCAATGTAATGTTGGAATGATCACTCACTAAGACCATGCTTGTTTGACTTGTTCCCAGGTACACACGTATCCTAATGAAGGATATTGACATCCTGAACTCTGCCGGAAAGATGGATAAGATGCGGCTTTTGAATATTCTGATGCAGTTGCGGAAATGCTGCAACCATCCGTACCTGTTTGACGGGGCAGAGCCTGGTCCCCCGTACACCACTGACACACACTTAGCCACAAACAGTGGCAAGATGGTTGTGCTGGATAAACTTCTGCCTAAAGTGCAAGAGCAAGGTGAGCAGTGTGTGTGTGTTTATTAGCTTTTAATTGTCAGATGTTTAGTCATGCAGATAAAATTTTGGCATTCCTGGATATGTGTGTGCAGGATCCAGAGTGTTAATATTCAGCCAGATGACACGGATGTTGGATATTCTGGAAGATTATTGCATGTGGAGAGGGTTTGAGTACTGCAGATTGGATGGCAATACACCTCACGAGGCCAGAGAGGTACTGACACACGCGTACATTAAATAACATGGTTTCATAAACCTCTCTCACACTGCACGTTAGTTCCGGAAAATTGCCAAAAAATTACATTCTGTGTGAATGTACTACCAGGTTCAGTCCTGGAACAAGCTCTGTGTGCACAAAAGCCAAAAACAGTGCTGTTAAGGGTGTGTTGCAGTGATGACGCACGTTATCGTGCAACTCTTTTACTGGGTGTTATGATGAAAAATCATATGCAAAATGTAATGAAGCAGAGATCAGGGAGATCCACGCTGAAGCTGAGATCATTCGCTAGATTAGTGAAACGCAGTGCAACACATTACATGTCACATCATTGCGTTGCATATCTTTACGGGAAAGTCACTGGCAGTTTGAATGAACCACCACCACCTGTGAAAAATCGCAGGACATATTATCCAAGTATTTTCCGGAATTTCTGTGTGAAAGAGGATATACAGACACATGCAAGTTACACAACAATGTCAGGCTTTATAAAATTATGAATCTCGTCAAAGTTTATATAAAGACGATGATTAACCAACCTGGTAGTCATAGAAACCGCTGATCAGTTCTGAGGTGAATGAAAAGTCTGTGTTTACATGTTAGACACACTAAATATTTATAAATATTCTTAGGAAATACTTTACATTAAAAGTGTTAGTTTCTTCTATCAATTTCAAATCTAACTTAGATTGTTTTTAGTGACATTTAAGTATAGAATTAGAATCTGTTTGATTTCATTCATTATGTGTACATTTGTTGTATATGTAAAATACACCTGTATACATAAATTACGTATTTGTTAATAAGTAATAAATTAATAAATTATGTATTTGTACAGTATAACAGCCACTGACTACTACTACTGACAAGTAGACCATATGAATTATAATTATATAAGTGGCTCAAATAAATCATTTCTCTCTCTTAAATGCTGCCTTTCTCTTTTCCTGTCCTTCTATCTCTCTTGCTGTGCATTAGCAAGCCATAGATGCTTTTAATGCCCCAAACAGCAGTAAATTTATCTTCATGCTGAGCACACGGGCAGGTGGGCTGGGAATTAATTTGGCTACAGCTGATGTGGTGATTCTCTATGACTCAGACTGGAACCCACAGGTGGACCTGCAGGCCATGGTAAGAATCACAGCGCACACACACAAAACTACAAAACCAAGCTCAGTAAACTTTATGTTTGTGAGCCTCAGAGAGGTGCCAGCGTTCTTTATGACTGTTGTTTAAATGGTTGCTGTTGTGCTGCCATGTACTGTATTTTAGGACCGCGCTCACCGTATCGGACAGAGGAAACCAGTAAAAGTGTTCAGGTTGATCACAGACAACACGGTGGAGGAGAGGATTGTGGAGAGAGCAGAGATGAAGCTACGTCTGGACTCTATAGTGATTCAGCAGGGTATGGACACACTAGGAGTAAAACACTAGGAGTAAAAAAATATTCAGTGTCTCTACGGTTCTCATGTCTAATGACACCTTTAAAAATATAAATATTAAACTGTCTGAATTTTAAGAGGTCTATGTTTTAAAAGTAATTACAGTAATGCTCTCTCTCTCTCTCTGAATGGCTGTACTGGCAGAGGGGGGATGGATTTAACAGTCAATTAAACAAATTAGCAAATGTGTAATTTTAAGTAATTTGCATTGCTTAAAGTAAACAAATCTCTGCAGATGGTTTGCGAATTGTAGATGCTAAAAGATTTCTCACTAGAATCGTTTTGAGCTAGTATTGATGATCTTTGACAGTAGTACTATTCATATGCGCTGCTGTTAAAAAATTTGGCATCAGTATGTTTTTTTTTTTTGTTTTTTTTAATAAAGTACTTTTTTTCAGCAAGGGCGCATTAAATTGAACAGAATTGGCAGCAAAGATTCATAATAATGGGAAATGTTTCTTGAGCTCAAAATCAGCATAGAATGAGTCATAACTTTTCTGCTGAAAAGCTTTGCCACCACAGGAATAAATTACATTTCAAAATATATTCAAGTAGAAAACACATTTTAAATTGTAATATTTCACAGTATTGCAGTTTTACTGTTTGATTTTTGATTGAATATGCATGAGACTTAAAAAAGACTTCTACCAACCTCAAATTTTTGAATTGCACTCTATATTTTCTATACACCATATCCCATTAATAAAGGTTAATGCTTCACAAAAGGATTTTTTTTTCCACCAAAGGATGTTTGGTGCATTGTAGTTTAAAAAAATAATAATAATAAAAATAAAAAAAAAAAAATATATATATATATATATATATATATATATAGTTTTAAAAATTGGTCATTAATGTTTGTTATATTTATATATATATATATATAAATATGGGGCAGTTTCCCGAACAGGGTTTAAGACTAGTCCTAGATTAAAATAAATGTTAAGAGCTGTCTAAACTGGAAAAGCCTTGCACTGAGATATCTTAAAATACATAATTTCCATTGTTTTGTCTTAAAATGCTCACAGATAATACATTTTTGTAAGACATGTTTCTAAAAATTCTTAAATGTACTAAATTAGCAAAGGTCCAGTCCTGGCTTAATCTAATTCCTATCTGGGAAACTGGCCCTATATGTTTAAACCGAAACTTATGTAGCCTATGTGCCAGCCTTAGGATATGCTGTTATTTGTGCTCTTACAGGACGGCTGATTGATCAGCAGAATAAATTGGGGAAGGATGAAATGCTACAAATGATTCGTCATGGCGCAACACACGTGTTCGCCTCTAAAGACAGCGAACTAACAGATGAAGACATCGACTCCATTCTGGAAAGAGGTGCCAAGAAGGTGAGTGGGCACAAACTAATTAGACTAGACTGAAAACTATAAAGTTGGTTAAATTTACTGGCAAACTCCATAATAGCTTTAGATCCAAGTTCCAAGGGCATTCATATTCAAGTTCATGAATACAAATAAAACCCATCAGATTTTCTTCACATCATGAGATTTTTCCACTCTGGTTGATTCTATATTACCCTGTTGAACCCTCTTTGATGGCTGTTCTTCCTCTCAGACGGCAGAGATGAATGAACGCTTGAAGAAACTCGGCGAAAGCTCGCTGAGGAACTTCAGCATGGACACAGGCAGCACCGAGACCAGCCTGTACAACTTTGAGGGAGAAGATTACAGAGAGAAACAAAAAGTTAGTGTCTGTGTGGAGCTTTACCGGGTGGGAATTGATTCATGCCTGCGTATAATGCAGCTCTGAGGTGCAACGGAGTCTATCAGTGTGCATTTGGCCGCTTTTTAAGCTTTGCACTTTCATGTCACAGACCGTGAGAGTTTGTCTGAAGCTGAAAACGTAGTGTTGGTGTGTGTTTTAAAGAATTCTGTGTGTTACGCAGCTAAGTTTGATCGAATGGATCGAGCCTCCTAAGAGAGAAAGGAAGGCCAATTACGCTGTAGATGCCTACTTCAGAGAAGCACTGCGAGTCAGCGAACCGAGAGCCCCAAAGGTAACACACATACATGGTTTAGACACTGAAAGGATTTTTTGTTATCAGTGCTACTTATGACTGCATACCCTAATGCATGTACAGTGTATACAAGCCATCACTAAATAATGCACTCAGATCACTGTTTTCATCAAACTGACAGCCAGTGAGTTACAGTAAACAGAACTAGTAACTCAGCTGAAGGGCGCTGTATCATCATGTATTGGAGGGACGTAATGGATAAAGAGTTGAAACACAGAGGTTGTAGGTTCAAACGCTGAGTCAGAAAATGACCTCATGAACTTATTCTGTCTGTCCTGTCACTGCTGTGCCCTTGAGAGAGACACTTAACTCCAGATTGCTCCTGAGGGATGGTTTGTTGGAATAGTGCACTGTAAGTCATAAAAAACATCAATAAGGATAAAAGTGGCTACTAAAGAAGAAGCAAATGCAGTGTTCTGCTTCCTACTGGAGGGGAGGGGAACACTGCACCTTTGATGCAGCTTCTTATTATCTATAGTTGTTTTTATCCAATTTGTAAACTGTAGGGTCAGTTTTATCCCAGTTATCAGCATTTCTGGTAAATTTCTATTCATAAAAATCCCATCTTTTTTATTATAAAATATATAAATATGATGTGTACGTTACAATTTGTGAATGCATTTTACAATTCTGCTCATAAACTCAATGTTTATGACGCTCTTCTATTTTATGTCATACTCGTCAATGCTGTTGTTGTTAACTAAAACTATTAAAAATCATCTTTGTTCACTTAAATAAAATATTATATAAAATTATATATATAATATTATATATTGAGTATTATATAAAAAGCTTAAAAAATAGAAATGTTTCTTTGGCCACTACCTGAAATTAAATAAATTTCAGTTGTATTACTAAAATTACTATAGATAAATATAAAAAAGCTAGTAAAAAGACAAAATCACAACAAAATACTCTTGCACAAAAATAAAAAGCAAATTTAAAATATTAATAAATACTTTAACAGTATATAAATAATACTAAAATTGCATTAGACTGTCCCACCAATCATCAATATTGCTGGATCAAATAAAAAAAACAACAAGCATTGTAAAATTGTTTGTTGCTTTTTGCGAGGGCAGAGTAAACTAGCTTTAATATTGCCTGTATTAGATTTATAGCAAATGTGATGGAAGTTGATAGTTTATAAAGTGATAACCCTGTCAGCAAAATACTTACAGCAGGGAGCCAGTAAACCTCAATTTTAATGAATATCATTAAATTAAATTGAAAACCAAATGAGTGTTTTGATTAAAGTGAAGTGCCCGCTAGATAAAGATGCATCTGCCAGGAGCATAACAATGTTTTGTCACTATACAGTACACATTAAGAATCACGCAGATGGTTGCATGAAAATATTCGAACAACAAGTGTATGTGGAGAGATCATAAAAAGTGTTTGTGTGTGGATGTGATCCAGGCTCCTCGGCCTCCAAAGCAGCCCAACATCCAGGACTTTCAATTCTTTCCACCACGTCTCTTTGAACTGCTAGAGATGGAGATTCTTTACTACAGGAAAACTATTGGATACAAGGTGAGCGCTTTTTGTCATAATTGTATTGAATGTTCTTGCACAGTCTGCTCTAATTCTTTTTTTTTTTCTGGAAGCATCAGGTATGAAGCTTTGTATGACTGTATATGTGTGTTTATTGTAGGTTCCACGTAATCCAGATATCCCGAATTCAGCACAGGCCCAAAAGGAGGAACAAGTAAAGATAGATGAGGCCGAACCCCTCACCACTGAAGAGACAGAAGAAAAAGAGAAACTACTCACACAAGTACACATAATCATGCTCTCTGCCACTCACTTACATATTCATGCACATTTATAAATGTGCTAAGTACTGAGCAGAGCTACAGCAAAGTGTTTTTCCCCCTAGGGTTTCACAAACTGGAACAAGCGTGATTTCAATCAGTTTATTAAAGCTAATGAGAAGTATGGTCGCGATGACATTGACAACATTGCTAGAGAGGTGGAGGGAAAGACACCCGAGGAAGTCATGGAGTACTCAGGTACAGTACTACTGAACACAAGCCTTAGCTTCTTTAGAAATAGGATTGTCCACTAGCTGGTGAGATCCTTGAACTAAATGGTCTTATGGAAACCAGTATAATTTGGCTTGTTTTGGGTTCTTGTGACCAGATAAAAAAAAAAGGTAAAAACAAGGAAAAGGAAAGGATGACAGCAATAATTAACAATACATGTAATATTTAATATTATTCAAATAAAATTTCTGTTATGTATGATTTCAGGTAAGTGTACCCAAAAATTGAAGTTAGGCTGTTTTACTCACCTTTGAAGCATCCTAGTTGTATGTGACTTTCTTCTTTCAGACAAATCCAATCGGAGTTACATTAAAAACTGTTCTGGCACTTCTTAGCTCTATCATTGGAGCGGGCGGTTGTTTCTCTTTAACAGTCTTTAAAAACCTCATGGCTCTGAGTGAATTAGCTTATATCGAAATCCACAAATCATTTTGTGCTTGTAATTCACGACCTGTTTTTTGTTTTGTTCTCTGTCCACACTCGTCACTAATCGCACAAAGCAATGCATCTTCTGTTCTTCACTCGGACTGCTTCTGTGTGCACAGTCAGCAGAAGTGAGGAAAAGGTTTTTATTTTAAAAAAACACTTTGCTACAGGAGGCCTTTATTCATCCTCTGGAGCCATGTGAGGGACACATTTTTTTACGGGTTTGCATACTATATTTAACAGTAAACGGCAAACGCCAATTTAGTCCCATGGAAAGCCTTGGAGGGGCATGGAGAGTTATTAATTGGATTGGATTTGTCTGGAAGAAGAAAGTCACATACACCTAGGGTGCTTTGAATGTAAGTAAAACAGCCTGAATTTCATTTTTGCGTAAACTAACCCTTTAAGGAATAATCATGGAAAAAATAGCAACTTTGCAAATGTACTAGTCTGCTGTTGGGCATGTAGTAGACCATCGTGAATCATCTCTATTGTACACATTACAGCGGTATTGACTACGCACACATATAAACTTGCATAAAATACTCAAGTAACAACCTCACACCACAAAAAAATATTTCACTGCTGTAATAACTGCACACGCCTTACACATTGTTTGTTATTATAATAGCGGTGTTTTGGGAACGCTGTAATGAGCTGCAGGATATTGAGAAGATCATGGCTCAGATAGAGCGAGGAGAAGCTCGCATCCAGAGACGCATCAGCATCAAAAAAGCCTTGGACGCCAAGGTCAACCTTTCAAAAACTTGCCCTGAGATTCAATTATGTTGTTGACAAGCCAGTTTTTCTTTAATGGCTGCTGAATTATGATTGTGTGGTAGCTTTAGTATAGCATTCTTTTGATGATTTGCAGCCGCTGTTCTAGGCAGTAAAGTCACAGCCTTATCACGAGAAGCAAGACACTTTCAGAGAAAATTACATTTTTGATGCAATAATAATTAGTTAATATTACTTGTTTGATGACGTGTGTTTGGTGTACTTGTAGATAGCACGGTACAAGGCTCCGTTCCACCAGCTCCGCATACAGTACGGCACAAACAAAGGAAAGAACTACACAGAGGTGGGTGCATACGAGAGATGTACTTTGTGCTTAGTGTGTTTACGAAGAACCTAAAATATAGAAACTTTTCTTTGTGTGTGTTTGTGCCTGCAGGAGGAAGACAGGTTTTTGATTTGCATGTTGCATAAGATGGGCTTTGATAAGGAATATGTATATGAAGAACTTCGACAGTGTGTACGGAACGCTCCACAATTTAGATTCGACTGGTTCATCAAATCCAGGACTGCCATGGTGAGAACTATTTAGAGCCAGAAGGTCAAAAGGTACTAATATGTACACTTTAGGTAAAATGTATCTTTACAGTAACATTTAAAGGGTTACTCTATGGGTCCCATAGACCCTCATGTAAGCACTGTCAAGTCCCAGAAAAGTATGGAAGACATTGTCATAATCCATCTGTCATCGGTGGTTCAGCACTGTAAAGTAACTTTAACGCCATTTTGCAGAGTATCCACTGAACAAAAACTACGTACGCATTTCTGTTAGCCACAACATCAGGATACATTTTCTAAGTGTATTATGCTTTGATTTGAAGGAAAACAGTGCATCATTTAGCTTACGCAGAAAAATGTATGTAGTTTGTGTTCAGTGGATATTCTCCAAAATGGCGCTACGGTGATGTGAAGAGACAGAGAGGAGGTGAAATTTTGAATAAAGTCATCATTTTTAGATTGGACCACCGTTGGCAAAAGAAGTATTCTGATGATGTCTTTCATAATTTTCTAGACCTTAACAGTGTTATTTACTGGCAGTCAATGGGACAGTCACAAGACTACCGGTTTTCATCCAAAATGTCTTAAATTGTGTTCCGAAGACGAACAAAACCCTGGTTTGGAACGACATAGGGGTAAGTGATTAATGACAAAACTTTAACTTTGGGGTAGAGTAACTCTTTAAGGGTAAACATGGTGCAAAGAGGCAGTCAAGGCCTAATGGATAGGGAGTTGAGACCCTTGAGCACTGTTCTCCAACTGCTTGGATGGGTTAAATGCAGAGTATGGGAAACCTTACCTGGCCTCGTGTCACGTCCTTTCCATCCTAAGCTATTGTATCGGCTGTCTACTGTCTAGGGGTGGCACGGTTCATGAAAAAAAAAAAGTTCAGTACGCTTGTCTCGGTTCGGTGCATGCATGCATCGCACGGTTTGATGGTTCATGACATGCACAATGTAGCCTCGTGCCCCGTTTGTGACGTCAGTGTGTTTCCCTTTCGTGCGAAAGAATTGAGGTGTCCTTGGTGTGGAGTGATGCAGGTCACAATACTGTACGTGTAGAAATGGCAAGTGGGAGAGAAAAGGAAGGCTGTCCGGAGATGGAGGATGCGCTAGCGTCGTATAAATCTGGTGTGTGGGAACATTTCATGTTACCTATTAGAGGATGGATACAGTTCGGACAGATATTTAGAAAGCATGCTCAGGCTCGGTCACATCATCACGAATGTGCGTCTGTTTTTGCCCCGTGTGCGCTGATGCTCTCATCTGTTGACAATTTCCTACAGTTGCTTAATAAAAACGGGCTTTCCACACAAAAAAGTGCATGTGTTATTAGTATGAAAAAAATATTCTGTTACAGCTCTGCCGGAAGCGGGCCGGGCTCAGACAGAAAAATGCGTCCCAATCCGCGCTCTATTAGCTATGATGACAGCGGAAATAAAACAATAGATAGAACTGCTACTGTATGTAAGTATTGTGCAACACGCATCCAATTCAGTTTATGAATGATTACATGATATAACTTTTTTTAATACTGTATACTAAATTGTGGATAATTAAGCTATATATCATATTCTGAAGTACATTTCTGGAGTTTTAAAGATGAAATGAAAAAATAACAAGATTTTTGGGTTTTGTGAACCGTGCCACCCCTAGTACTGTCCCAGTGACATGATAGTGCCCAGTCAAGGGCAACTTAGAAATATCAGGGGATACATTTTTGTTAAAGATTCTTAACAAGAAACTTTTCTCTGCAAGTATATTTTCTGTCGTAAAAAAGTAAAAAAAAGATCATCCAGCAATCATGAATAATCGGAAAATAAATGAAAAAGTGACATTTATCACCTGAAAATATATTCAAAAAGTATGGAGATTAAATGAATTACAGTTTCTATGTATAAAATTTATTCAGACACCTTCAACAGTTCTCTCATTATCACAGTTGATTCGCTGTGGTTTAAGAAATGGTAATAAAATATGGTGAGAGCTCAGAGTTAAACTGTGTCAGAACAAATTTTCTTGGTAATGCTATCCTTCTTTCTGTTAGACACCCAAATTGTTATCAATTTTACTGGTATTCAATTGTATGAAGATTTTTTTTTTTTTGCTATCCTCACTTACGTAAATGAATTATAGTGTCCAGCACACTCTATAAAATAATATAAAAAATTATATCTTAAAAAAGGGACATTAAATGTCAGGTTTAAACCTTCTTTAAGAGGCATCACCACATAAAAATAGATTACTAATAAGTCTAAAAGGTACTTTAATTTATTATTAATATCAGGGTTATGCAACAGTTACCGTCAGCTCACATTAGAAGTGAATGGAAGTCTAATATGGATATAATTCAGTGGTTGTGCATGTGTGTAGGTTTACTTAGCTGTACTTTGGGGACACAACTAAATGTGACAAAGCTTCAAAAAGTGCACAAAAGTTCCTAAATTAATGAAAATGCAAAAAAGAGAATAGTTTTATAGGTTAATATGAGTATGTGGTGTTTATATGAAAACAATAAACTAAAGGATAAAAGCCTGTAGGTGTTCTCATTTAGACAGCCGAGTAAATGTGGACCCGTGTCTCACACACAGATGCAAAACTCCATTTTTTTAATCACGTTAGATCCAGGGATGTTTTTCAGGTCATATTGGCGTGCGCGTTTCTGAAAGCGTGTGGGTGCAGATGCTCGTGTGATGCCTGAAAGGATTGTAAAAGTCGATGAGATGTGATGTATAACTCTTGTGCGGAGATGATGAAAGAGTTTCCTTGCGTGTGTTTTGTCTGGTTTGCTAGGAGCTGCAGCGCCGCTGTAACACACTCATCTCTCTCATTGAGAAAGAGAACATGGAGATAGAGGAGAAGGAGCGCGCTGAGAAAAAGAGAAGAACACCCAAAGGACAATCAGTAATACGTCCTGTCTTTATACTTTTCGCTCCATCTGTTGTTGTGCTCCGTGCTTCACCTCCCCAGAGACTTTCTCTCTAGTTCGGAATCACGCTTGAACAACTGAACAAGAACAACATGCAAATGATCAAAATTCCCCTCAGATTTACTGTCCGCAGTAAAGTGTAGTATATCCCACTGATGGTTTCAAACCTGTCTGTCTGTGTCTGTCTGTCTGTAAGAGCATGTGCATGGTGAGATTTTGCCTGGAGCAAGGAGCATATTTTTCCTTTTTTCTGCCGCCTTTTTTTCTCTTGCTTTACCTTTCCATCACATGCTAACTAAACTATAATGTCCGCTAGATCTATCGGTCTATGACTTTCCTGAAAACATGCTATTTGTTTCATTGTGTCACAGGCTCACAAGCGCAAGGCAGAAGTGTCGTCTGACAGGAAAGAGAAGAAATCTCGCACCTGACTCCAGTGCCCGCAGCTCCCCATTACGAAGCACTACAATTATTAGATGCCTCTCTACAGCATTTTGACGTTCTGTTTTTATTTGTTATATCTGTGACTCAACACCAGTTTCTTAAAATATACATGTACATTTTTCACACAACAGAAGCGTTTCCGGGACATCCAAAATACTTCCATATCATATTACAAAAATTGTCCCACAGGCTGCATAAAGTGTTGGCAGCTACACAACGTTTTGCTAAAGCTTGTTTTTATTAAGCATTTTTTCAAAATGTTCCTTGTTCATATCATTTATTTAGCATGCTAAATAGGGGCTCTAAAGCCTGTTCTGATCTTGTTTGTGTGTTTTATAAATGAAAATCTTTTCGCCTGAGACTCTGTTACTGTACGTTTAAGGTCTCTGTGATCTGCACCTTAATCCATGTGATCAGTAGCTTTGCACATCCAGTCTTCTTAAGCTCTTTTATACATACATGTGCCATTTAAATGTTGCATTTAAGCTATTTTACACATTATTGTTTGAACCTTTCCTGATCTTTATATGTACAAGTTCAGTATTATTAAAAAACTAAATCAGTTGGTTTTGTTTATATCATGTTTATATTTTATATAATACAGAAGAGAAACTGTACCACTTTGTCTTTACAAACTATAATGGGGATAAAAATCTTGAGAACGAGCAGTGAAAGGTTTCTCTTTTGCACTGAAAATGATTTAGTCACCCAGGTAGCTGAAACCAGACTTGGTGAACTGCAAATCATAAGACTTTTTAAAAGGTTTTTTTTTTCCAATACATAAAAAGAAGAAAATAATAGCCCCAAATTTATCAGTATAAAATAACACACTATTTCTAGTGATATCTTAGCCAGGTGCAAGATCAATGGGTATCATCAAAAAAGCAGAAAAAAACTGCACTTATATTTCCTTTCATTCAAAAAGGAATATATATATATATTGAATATAGGGAATTATTTTTTCTCGAAAATGTGTCAGTGTCAGTATTGATTAAATTAGAAACAAAATAAATGTCTCCAAAACTAACAAAACAAGATTTTGCTGATAAAATCATTTACTTGTCTGCACCAGACCACATTTCCCGATCCCACGCCTGTCAGTTCTGTCATAAATATGAATAAAAAAATAAATACGTAAAAAGGGTGTGAGGTAACAGTGGTTGCAGTACCGCGGGGCCCGTCACGTGGGGGCGCTGTTGTACTTTCTGCGGGGCCACAGAAAGTTCTCTTGGCTGTTTAGTGTGTACCACGAGCCCTCACAGTTTCTGTCACACGCTCAGGCAACGTGAGTACAGAAACCGGTTGTCTTAAAGGCACGAAGAAACACCTGAACGAGCAGACACGAACTGCTGGCCGGTATCTGACTCGGGTCTCACTCTGAGCACATCATTGGTTCTGCTGACATCCGTTACCATACCGCACTGATGACATCTTTTATAAGCATGCAGCAGACGACAAGACAAGAAACCCATTCTATCAGGTGAGAGCTTTGGTTCAACAGCATTAAACAAAGTCTCTATTTCCCCCTGCCACGTTCCCCATCTTCGCCTCTTCACTCCTTTATATAAAAATAGGGGGTTTCAAATTGAATTTGCAGCCTGTGTGTGTGTGTGTGTGTCTCAATCACACCTATAGGGTTTATGCAAGGCACACACACTCGCTCACACACAGTCATTAGTACCCAAATGACCTGCTGTGACAGAACTGCAGTCACACTCTTGCATTCTGCTTCCTGCTCACTGGCCCAGAAATCCAATCTCCCCCATCATCCATCTCCGTGTGTGTGTGTGTGTGTGTGTATCTTGAATGCAGGTGTTAATGTGTTTTGTGCCTTATCTAACTCAACCAAACACACTACATAAAAATTCAGCTCAGAAAGCGCAAGAAAGAAGGGGTACACTCTGCAGTGTTTCACTGGGGACAGGAACAGGTAAAATGGTGAGTATGAACATCTTCGTTTTCAAAAGACTTACAAAATGAAACATGCTCAGAGTTTACCACAAAATGCTTCCTTGGAAATGTATTCTCCCAGCCCCGAGCTGCTCAGAGCTGTCTCTCTTTACTAACTGCTGTTAATTTGGCATCGTCTAATAAACTGAAGCTGAGTAATGCATTGTATTATGTGTGAGTTTGAATATTTCGATTATCCACATTAATGCTATTTACAGTCACTGGTTCTTGCATTTTTTTTTTACTCAGTCAGTAAGGCACAAGTTTGAAAATGCTTAACGTCTTAAGGAAATGTTATTAATTTAAGTCAGGGTAGCTCCATGTAACGTTCTATAGGAGTAAAACTGAGGCCGTGAGGGACAGAAGCACGGGGTGTTCATTGGATTGTACTGACATTTAACAACACGCCGAATGTTCAGCTGACCAACGGCCTTTCTGAAAGTGGACAAAAACTCCTTGAAAGTTGTGAGCACAATCTATACGGTCCCTCACAGCCTCGTCTCATCCTTGTTCATTTTAATATGGTGTCTAACCTGATTAGGGTATATATAGTGAAGTCACTCCAGTATTGTTATACGTTTTAAATGTCACCGCAGTATTAAATTTGGACTGCATTAGGTAAAAACTCAAATTTAAAAGGTTTCAGTAAAAAAAATCTGTCGTCATGTTCTCGTTACATATTCTTTTATTAGTTTTGCGCTGGACACAAATTGATTTTTTTTTCCCTAGTACTTGTAAACTGTGGTTCACATAATGACAAAAGCACTATAGAAATAGCCAGTTTAATATAATCATTATATTCAAGCTTTTCTGAAGTCAGATAATAGCTTGGTGTTCACTACAAGTTTGACATCAACATCAGAGATGACAAAAAAAGAATATATATATATATATGTAATAGTTTTTTGATTTACTGTCATATTGGATGATTTTAATGCATCCTTGCTGAGCAAAATGTCTGTCAGTATATAAAAGAGATGTGACAGTAAAACTAAGTAAAACTAGTAAAAATTCTACAAAAGATTTCTACTTCAAATAAATGCTGTACCTTTTAACTACTGAGCAAAGAATCCTGAAAGTTCCACAACAATATTAAACAGCGAGTTTTAAACATTGATAATAATAAATGATTTTCAAGAATCAAATAGCTAAAATAAGACAATGAAGGGTTATGTCTGATTCAGAATAAAATTTTTTCGCTGAATTATTCCTTTAAAGGGTAGTCGCTGTATTAAAGTGAACACACATGAAAACGAGGCTGTTAGGAGGTAGATTTACAGTCTTTAGACTGGAGAACACTGTATAAAGGTCCTAGATCACATCATTTTTTTTAATTACTGGTCAGCTGAATATTTAGCATGCTGTTAAATGACAGTGCAATCCAATGAACACATTGTACTTGTATCCCTCAAAGCCTCAATTTCATTCCTTTCGTAACTTAAATATGGCTCTATCTTGACTAAGGTCTATTTTCCAGAAAAACTCATAGCTATGACTGGACGATAATCCCTGTAGTTGACAATCATGCCTACACCCTTAGTAGTAATGACATCTTTGCACCAAATACCATATGAGCATCATTTTTAAATGACAGACCATCTGCATTCATGCTTACAGCCACTAGGGAGAGCTCTTCAGGTTCCTGCACCCCACCCAGCCTTTTCCCAAATAAATAATCATTATGCACTGATCGTTTTGTTTCTTTTTTTATAGTTCAGCCACTGATGTTGCATTTTTTGCATTTATTAAAACAAGTTTTAACTGCGATGCACTTAATGCAAAAGGACCTTGAAACAGTAGTGTTAACAGCTTGTGCTAATTGGCTTGGAGTAATTTGTTTATCCAGCTGTACAAATGAGACACGGGGGTGCCACAGGGACACCGCGTCTCTCCGAGTAGAACGAAAGGACCAAACACAGATTTTGGAGTTTGTTGCCAAGGATGGAACTTACCTCCTGTGAATGCCAGTGTTTACAGTAGTTTGAATGACGCTTGTAATGAATTGCTTTCTGCAATTCACCTTTTATGAAGCACCTTCGTTTGCTGTGAATCATTTCTGTCCACTGTTTCTTTAGGATCATTTGTTTGACATATTCTTTGTAGGCTTGTCTGTTCCTGCATGGATGATCAATAAATCAACGGCCCCACAAGAATGCAAGACAGAAACCGAGAAGACCAGAATCTCAAGATAAGATAAGGCCATAAGAAGCAAACCCTTGAGAATCTGGTAATATTTGCTTATTCTGAATAATTTTTACACTGCAAAAGAATTTAAACAACAAATATAACACCGAATTCGGGTGCACACTAGCCTCGAGAAGCATGGTCTGATCAATGACCACCTGTTGCTTATGAAAATCACACGATTACGAAAAGAAAGCATGCCTAAACATGCCAAAAAAAAGCTGTGATTGATGGATTGATATTTAATGTCAGTCAAATCATCTCCTGCTTACTAATTGGGCAGTTCTTAGTCAGACAAAGCTGCACTGAGGACTAGACTTTATGCCGCAGGCAAACGTCTGGCTACACTTGTGTTTACACTGGAATAGGATTGAATCAATATCAAAGTTTGGCTTTAGAAAGATATAAGCCTCTGGCACCTAGATATCAATTTTAAATCAATGGCCAAAAAGTCTGTCAAACTTTGTAATGCCGTGGTCCCCTAATTATTAGATTAGTATTAGATTAGTTACTAAATTTAAAATGATTATGATTATTAGATTTTCACGTAATTTTCCCTCATTTTTCTATGGGCTTCTTGGCACTCCTTCACAGTCCCTTTGGGATCCAATACCTTAGTTAGAAAACCACTGCATTAAACAAAAAAAACAACAACAATTACTTCTAAGTATAAATGAAAGTTAAACTAGTCCCTAGTATAAGCAACAGCAACAAAAAAATAGCAATTACTAGTATTTTTATTATATTTAATAATAATATCAAATATATTAATTCTGTTATAATTTAAACATTCTGTTATAATTTAAACATTTTATTATCTGCACCTGATGTATGTGAGTTACATAATCCTTATATACAGTAGCTTTTTCTGTTACAAAATGCTTGGTTGGATTTATCAAATAGCTTTGAAGACTTTGTAATTATGTAGTATAGTTCTAATTCTGATTTATGAGCCATTCAACCTCTATTAATATATTTAACTTCTCCATAGTCCTCCATCATGCATCTTGTCTTCATCATATTCTGTCTTGTATACAGTGATGAATGCATTTAGACCATCAGATTTCTACACAGCAGGGATAAACTGCTCTTTATTTCTGCGTTTGGAAGCTCATTTAGTCTTATTAAAGTTCAGAGCTTGTTCTCTGTAGCCCTTTGTAGGAAAAACGAGCTGCTGCTGTCAGACGCCGAGTCCCTGAGCGCATTCAGAGCGCCTATGCTTGCGACGCTGCAGTTAAGTACGTGATCCGCTGAGGAAAAAGGGCATTTTCAACACTGACATTTACGTGGATTAATAATAAATATCTCATTAAATGAAAAACAACTCTTCAGTGGCCTTGTGTTGACAAATTAATCTTTTGTCAACATTTTCCACGCTTGACATCATACTGTGTGAACTGAAGAACTGTGTTCCAAAATTGATGGAATTATATCGTACCACTGTAAATTTGACCATATTCATGTTTTTTTTTTTCTAAAGTAAAAGTAGGCATATCACCTTAATTATTGGAGGTATTCATTGTGAGCAGTTTTCAGTTGGCCTGATGAAAACAGTTGATGGAATGACATTACAATTATAGCTGAAACAAGACACCAAAAATTCATTATACACTTGTAAAGCATATATGGAAATGTAGATATTTTTCTTATTACATATATTTTAAGTACTTCATTTAAAAGAATGTTTTAATATTAGACTTTTTAATGTCTTAAATTTGAACTGAAAAATTACAAACTAGAACTGTCATGATTATTGTGGGCTCAAAAATTCACAATAATGACGAGAACTTAAAAAAAAAGTATGCTTTTAGACTTTATTTATTTTTACCAATAAATCACACTATTGTATACAAGAGTAACAATTAAACTAGACAGAAGAGATTCGAATGTTAACCGTTCTTAGTTTAGCACGGTGTCAAAGTAAGAGTAACTACATATTTTTACTTCGTACTTACGTTATAGCATCACTCAAGAGTTTAAAATAAAGTCCTTCCTTTCTGTGAACGGATTCTTATTTTATAGTATTCTATACAGCAGGACTGGACTGGGAGGAAAAATCGGCCCTGGCATTTTATGGTCCAGCCCTCCCACCACCACATATAGGCCTACCATATAAAATAATTTTCAATTTGATAAAAATAAGTAGGCAACTGTTTACATATACCCCCAGTTTCGCAGACAAGGCTTAAGCTAGTCCCAGAACTTGTCATTGTTCTGTGTTAAGATGCACACGTGTAATATTTTCTTATAAGGCATTTTTGTTGGCATATCTTAATTTAACTAATGCCTAGTCCTGGTTTAAGCTAAACCCCGTTTGTGAAACCGGGCCATAAACTACTATAATTTTAAATTCTGCCAGTAATCTTCACACTATGAGACAGCAAAGACCTCCAAAAAGAATGCAAACACTGATACAGTACTGGTGTCTTTAATATTGAAAGTTAGGAAGGTTATTTGAGTATAATACAAACTCACAAAAGAAAAATTTGTACAATAACATCCAATATCGTTGGATAAAAATAAAACGTTAGGACCTATTTAAACTAGATTCATTCGCATTGTTGAAGCCTTACACACACATTTGACTTTTTCGCTATTTTGAAGTGTTCACGTATTCTACAGTTGTGACGCGCACAGGCATGAAGACTTCTGTTATTAAGCTCCTTACATTTTGCTGCTTCCACTTGTAGGCTTTTGCGTCTTTTTTCCCGCAGCATCTCTGCACCCCCCTCCTGCTCTTTTCTGGTTTATTCATTGTTATAGACAAACTCATCTCAAACTCCGGTTGAACTCTAATAGCAGATTTTGTCAAGGGGAGATGAGGGCTGGCCAGGAGGGAGGCAGGGCGTGGCCTGAGATTTCATTGGACTAGCTCAATGTCCTTTAAGACAGTCAACCAATGGGCTGTGATTGGTGTCTCAAATACTCTACCGTTGCGGTAATAAGTAAATTGACCTAATAAACTTTTTTTTTTAAATATTAAATTATGACTGACAGCCCCAGCCCAAAAATGTGCGTCGGCCCGGCGGGCTTTGACCGGTATGCCCTATTGTCAGTCCAGGCCTGCTATACAGTGATAGTCTGTGTCAGTTAACATTGCAAAATGAATATACATGATTCATATGACATGACAGTACAATACAATACAGTGACAATGAGATGGCTTGATGAATGCAGATAAACCATATACTGTTGTAGTTGTGTACAGATTCTTATCAGGCAAACCGCCGACATAGCTGAGTGAATAATCCTCTTTATTCAGCTATAGTGACAGCTGGATGCCTTTGTTCATATTAGGGATTTCCTGGAATTATTGTAATGGACTTGCTTGTGGACTTTCTGCACGAGGTTGCCCTGGTGTCGAGTATGAATGAAGCAAATCAGCTGAAGAGTTTAACACTTCATAATTGGAGCTGGCGCTGTTCGTATTCATTTTTATATATTCAATATATTCATATTCAATATCTCCAATACCGGTATATTGCAACACCCGTACTAGAAACCTATAAAATAAACACACTCCCAATTTATTATTGGAAATATTACATCAAATTGGACAAAATATTTTAGAACAAACATAATTCACCATACACTTTTTACCTGTAGAATCACATTAAAAACATGAGAAAGCAAGGCATTGTACGTTCACTATATTTTCCAGAAACCCAAAATTCGGCGCATCCCTAAAAACAGGGTTTTGTTCCTTGAACTGGTATTTATCATAATCATAAAGACCCTTGTTTGTTGCTCAAATAGTTTTGCTCTTAACTGCATTTTGTTATTGTTCTAGTTATTTACCGGTTAATGAATTTTTTATAAAGTTTTACACATTATGGATATATCTGTATCGTGGGGCAACCCACACTGAAATAAATGTTGATTCTCATGCAAGACATACACGTATTAAAATATTTTTTAAAGAAGAAATGCATCCAGAATGATTGAACAAAAACACCTTTGCGACACAAAATGAAAAAAAATCAAGTAAACAAACTTGAGAACGGGGGGACTAGAGACGACAAAATAACAGTTTTCACAAATGCCACTTTTCATTCCCACTACAGACATGGGCAGGTCCCTCTTACGGTTTTCTTTTTACCTTTCCCTTTCATTCTTTTCTCTACCTTCAGTAAAACTTTGCGTGCAATGTGTGTGTGGTCTTTTCTAGTCTGTTTAATAGCTTAGCCTCAATAATGGAATCTGCAAGGTTCTCTTTCCACCCAGAATTCAGCAGCGCGTTCACTGGCCGCCCATGTCCACCAGTATAAAAGCGGCAATGTGCTTTCTCTGATAATGTTTAGGCTAAACAGCTGGTCCTAGATCAGAGCGCCACATCACACCACAGGACATTTCATCAGGAGAGACCACAAAGAATGGGAGTCAGAAAATCAAAGGCTTGTCAGCTTTTAGAGGACAATGTCATTTCTTTCCTATAAAAACATTGTGGCCCCCCATCGCACAGATGTGAGACTGAGCAACAAAGTGAAATCTGTAAACAGCACAAGTCGATAAGGGGGCTCTGGGCTGACCTGATCATGTGTGACCCCCTGTCGGGGAGCATCAGTGGTTCCCATGGCGACCGAGTGTTTGCGAGTTGACTTCTGCTTCCACAGTCGATGGCTCTCTCTCTCTCGCTCTCTGTAATGTCATACCTTAAATGGGGATGACTAATTACTAGAGTTAATTGATTTAACGTGTGTTTGCATGCATATGAGGTATTTGCCTTACTTGGAGTTTAAGTAATTGCATTTTTGTGAGTGTGTGGCAGATAGAGAGTGTGTGTGAATGCTTGTGTGTGTGTGTATTGCCTGCCCATGCAGACTTGGCTAATCCTTGATCGTGAGATGGCAGAGAATATGCTGGATTTTTTAAGGCTGCCTTCGTTCCATGTCAATAAATAATGCCAAAACGCTCTCTTTCTCTCTCTCTCTCTCTCTCTCACACACACACACACATACACACACACAGTTTGTAACATCACTTCCCCATTTATATTCTGTTTCCAGTATGAACATAATGTCATTTTCTGTTCATAAATGTCCCATGTCTCCATCAGTCATAAACATGCAGGAACATTCTCTTGATATTCGGCAACAGACAAAGCCACTGCTTTTAGCCAGAATGGAAATATATGTTAATGTGTGCATACAATTAGGTGAAAAAGAGATAAAAAGAGCATGAGAGAGGGAGAGAGTCTGAAAATATGGATTGTTTAATGTGTATGCATTGCAATTAGAAGAGAGAGAACGAAAGGGACGGAGCGAAAGAGAGAGGAGGTTCTGAAACCTTGCTCCCTCCTTCTCTCATTAACATTATTTCGTGCATAAAATCTCCATGTGAACAAAAGGCATGAACAGAAAGCAGCGGCAGAAGCGGTGGACGCCGTAAAGCGTGAAATTTCCAGTAAATCCCATAAAGCATTTATTTAGCTTTTCCTCCCCTTAGAATACATTACATCTTGTCATTGTTTCAGTCGCTCTACACGCTGGACTTTTGCAATACCTGTATCAGCTGGCCTTTCCAAAAAAGGACTAGAATTATCGCATTATACATGCCTTGGAGTCCATTGATTGGACACTAGTAAATGTTAAAATTGATTTCAGTTTGTTGGTGTTGAGGTCCCTTAATGTATTTGCAGCTCAACCCATATCTAATAAGCTAGTAAAGTTTGTTACAAACAGGTCTCTGTGGTCTTTTAAACCTGTTCTAACAGTCAGAGCAGAACAGTTATGAGGATGCACAGTCCCTGACTAAGGAACAGCCTGCAGAAGACATCAGGCTCTCTGAGGAGTTGTTCACAGAGTTCTTGTTCTTGCACTCAAAAGCAGACGTAGTGCAGTAAAATCAAACTTAAAGTAATCAAAGTAATGCATAAATGGTCTGTGTGTTTATGCATGCAAAGTCTACTCAAAATATTGGATAATAAATTAATTGTGCAAAAATAAAACAACACCAATATTACAAAATATAACAATTAAAAGTGTGAATTGCTCATTATATTAAAGAAACATTTTCCAGCAGCGACTCCAGGAGGTACATTTACAGTGGTAGTCTGCATCTGTGGTTCCTCCCCAGAGAGTTTTATTGGACCCTCTAAAGCAAGCCGTGAGTTTGCTGAATATGTGTTCATGCCGATTCCATGTTTGTAAATCAGTTTGATTGAACAACAAAATGATGTTAAGGGGAAGACTCATTTAACAACTGAAGTACTCGGGTACTTGTATATAATTACTTTGTCAAAATAGACCTGAAATGGCCTGAAAACATGATCTGTGGGAGTGTTTAGTGAGTAAAACTCTAAACACTGTAAACAATATTTACAGAGCTTTGTTGACTAATGATAAAAATGAATATTTAAAATGATAAAAAAGTAGCAGCTTTTTCCAATTTGCAAAAGCAGATTTTTGTTTCCCTTTCAGTCGGTCACCCCGAGTCACGTCTGTGACCGACAAATAGGAATCTCGCTTCGAGATGATCAATCTACTCTGCGTGTATGAAAACACGCCAATGAAATTGGCATGCGCTGATTAACATCCAGCTGCTGATCTGATCGCAGTGCGAGTATAAATAGGCAATCGCTCATTAGCTTTTCGCTTCAGAGCCGAGCTCGCATGAGTTCAGCTCTCCAATCTACGATGGTGATTGAAGAGTGACTGGTGACACGGCGTTTGCAGTGGCTCCATTGTCAAGTGGATTACCACGATAGTTTGCACTACCCACTGTTGTGTTCATGCGGCCCTCTGCCCTGTGCACCTCAGCACACTAAAAGAGCTTTTCTAAAAGAGCAGCTCTCGGGTGTTACGGCTTTGTAAAGACACGTCTTTTTAAAGATGTCATACCACTTTTGCGTTTCTGGATGTGATGGTCACGATCACTGTCTCACGTGTCTGGGCAAAGCACGTTGAGGCGGCTTTTGTGGATGAGTCCTCTTTTCTCTCTGGGAAGATGATCATCATGGAGCTGCAGACTAAACTCTGCTACTGGCACGGGGCGGGGCAACCGTTCCTCTGCCTAGTTGTAAAGCTTGTGTTGGTGAAAGCCGAGTGAGTGCTGCTTCTGGCAGGAGGCAGTCTGGTCTAACGGTGATGGTGAGGAAAAAGCCCCTCCTTCCATCGGTGCTCTACAACCAATGGAGCTGCAATTGAGGCAGTCTCTACCCTTGCAAGGGGTACCAGCTGTTACCGTTGGTTCTCCCCCCAGTGACCAGATGTCGATTGCTGCATTGGAAGGAGAGTCAGAAGGTTCTGGAAATGAAGTTCCGGCTGGTGTGGCCTCCACTGGGCATTCCACGGTGCCACATACAGATCCAGAATTGATGGCTATGTTTCGTGATTGAGTGGGATGTACCACCGTGTCCAGAGTCCTCCAAAGCTGGATGATTGTTACTTAGGGGTGGCTCGCGCTGGTTCTCAGGGCCCCGCCCCCAGTACCTTTCTACCAGGAAGTACAGAAATAGCTCACCAAAACGTGGATGGCACATTTCACTGCTAGAAACCGGTCTGGTGGCTTTTCCTCCTTCATCACTCTTGACAGCGGTGCAACTAGGGGGTCCCCCCAGGGGAGCGGTTGCTAGCGCCGCTACCGCTGGGCAGGGAATTTCTGTGCTCCCTTCCTGGGCCTGTAGTCTTGTCAACAGTGTTTATATTGTCTGTGGAGAAGCTGCATCTGCAGTACACACTACAGCATTGTTGCGAGTCCATCAGGCCAAGGCACTGAGCACTTACACGAGTGGTCATGTGCCAGAAGTTCTCAGTGAACTCTGCATCACCACGGACCTCGTGTCCCAAGTGCGTCCCTGACCATCCGCTTAGGCGACATAGTAAAGAACTTTGCCCAGGAGTTCACTGCTGCTCAGTAGCAGACTGGCGCTATTCTGCCTCAGTGTGCAGCTGCTGCCTCCACCCGACCACCGAAGGCACTGCCTCAGACCTGTTTGCCTCTTTAGAAACCTCTCACTGCCAGTTTTATGCCCTGACCATTGGCACGTGGCGCCTCGTTTGCAGATATTTGGAGAGCTGCAGGCTAGGCGATCCCTAACACGTTAGCTAGATTTTATATCCTTCGCGTGGAACCGGTATGCTCCCGTGTTCTCACCTCGAACAGGTAGACGAAGTGGTCCGGTTTCGGTCGACTTCTCCAGAGTGTCCAGTAAGTAGACCCTGTTGAGCTCCTCCATCCCCCTTTGGCAGCTGGCTCCAGTTACTGATGGTAGTGCAGTTTGGGTATCTTGTGATCAGAGTCCCGGCCTAGTAGCCAAACACTGGGGGCTTGGGAGACTCCCACACAATGCTGGAAGAGGCAGCTTCCCTGGTACTTTGGTAGGGATCCATATTCCCTGTTACCTATTCCCCATTCCTACGTGACTCGGAGTGACCGACTGAAAGGGAACGTCTCAGTTACATATGTAACCCTCGTTCCCTGAAGAAAGGAACGGAGACGTCACGTCCCTTCGCCATGGACCTGTACCGCCGCTAGGGGGCCATGTCACCGGCTCAGCTCCTAAGAGAAGAACTAATGAGCGCTTCATCCTCTGCCTATTTATACTAGCTATTCTCTCTATTCTTTAAATCAGTTCATTGTTATACATTGTCCTTTTTAAATACTGTCCCCTTTTGGAGTTTGAATTTAAAACATTCAGAATAGTGTACAGTACAAAACAAGAAAGTCTAAACGCATGGAGTTTGCTAACATTTCCTTACCCTGCTAAAAAAACAAACAACAAAAAAAACAGTATTTTGGATGCTTGTCTGCAGACTGTTGGATGCTAGTCCCAGTGGATGCTGATGTAATAGTGTTCTCACCAAGCTTCTTAACCCGCTTAATCAGTGTTACAGAGCTACCACCTCCCCTTATGTCAGCACCGCCCCATCCTTTTGGTGACCGCCTTGTAGTCAGGCTCCAGACTGGAGCAGGTGTGAGAGGAGGGATGCAGTAAATGTGTACCGCTGACAGTGTGCTCTGGATATGAGCACTGGAGTCTGAGAGGTACTGAACTCAGCGGCCTGCAATTGAGGGTGTAAATCGCAACTGCTTTTATTTTCAGTAATGTAAAATGTGTTTTTTTAGTTATTTAAATGATAGAATATTAACTACTAATAAATAAATAATTATATATCTTTGTTTACAGGAAAAATTCATTGAAAAGAGTCACTGGACATAATGAACATTATAATATTGATATTAAAATTTTACATTTAAATTTCATCAAAAGACAAAAATCTTTAAAAGAACAGAACTGCTAGACCAGCACCAAACCACCAGTAATGGTATAAACTAGCCTGGGAACTAGTGTATGATTCATGCCAGTCTAAATTGTTATTTTATTTGAATTTATTATTATTATTATTTTTTTAAAAACATAAAACATTTACTTGTGTATTTATTTACTATGCATTTTCCAGCATGCAGCACTGTTTGCACAAAAGGTGCTACATAAAGTCTGAACTGAATTTGTAGCCTCTCAATCTTTGTCCCCAGCGGACAGCAGCAACAAACTTATCAGGAAAAAAATACCCAGCCTTGATGCTTTTCCCTTTCGTCTCATCTGAGTAAAGATTAATCTGATCTACAGAGCTCACATCTCCCTCACACGCTTTCGACCAGTGTCACACAGCCAAGCTCGGCTCATCGTCATTTCTCATCCCTTCATCTGCAGCGTCTGACGTTCCATCAGCCAGCCCCTCTGCTGACACGAGTCCCTGCACACACACACACACACACACTGTTGCAGCTCTGGAGTCATGTTGGGTTACTTTTCCTGCTCCTGCTGTGGTCTTTTCCTCTCAGTATTTTCAGTTGCCTTATGCTCAGGGAATTTAAATGTCACTCATTTCTGATTGGTTGTGTTTGTGGTCTAAAACCCACACGTTAAAAGCGCTAGAGCTGACATGCACTACATTTGAGAGCTCCCCTATGAGCAACACAAAAAGAAACCTCTACGGGTTTATTAAGGAGGGTCAAAGTTTCTATGTCTGTCTGTTTTCAAAGTGAACATGATTCAAAGCAGCAGTTCACATCCTGACAATCTTTTCCCAAAAGCTTTCATGATGGCTTCATTTTCAGTAAATGGCAGAACATCTGATTCTGATGTTGACCTTCTTTTTCTTCACTCATTCTAGCTGACCAGCATTTCATCTTTCATAAATAAATTCATCAGATTATTTTTCAGAGTTTGAATGCTGGAAATATGTCCTCATGATTTTCACACCCACTCCCTGCATTGACCGTAGAGGGAGATACAATGAACACTAATCCAAAAGAGGACCCAGTGTGTCGGAGCTGTGTCACCGCAGGTGTATATGCTCATAATACTAGCCTATTTCACTCTAGGAAGTTGCAGCATTTTGTTCGTTCACATTGCCTGTGTACTGTGCTTGCATTCAAACAAGCTTAAGGTAAAAAAGGAGCATGTTAAAACATTCTGAGAGCACTGACGATTATAAATTATATAAACTGAGAAATAATGTTTTTAGCCTTTCTTTTCTTTGACAGGGAAGCCTATACAAAAGCCTAAAGAGTTTACTTAATAAATAAATACTTCTTGTGTAACTAAAAATACAGATAATGACTAAAACCTTTGATGCATGATGCAGAATTATAAACAAGCCCGAAATACATGACCCTGTCATAATTGATTAACAGTATCATAAGCAATAGACTGAAATGGCATAAATGTATAGCATTCATTCATTTCGAGCTATGAGTGCTTTGATAAATTAGACTTTCTATGATTAATAATTTGCCTGCTGTAAAACTGCTGTTTTTGCATCACCTCTTAAAATGATCATTTGGATGTTATACAGTTTTAAGATATTTAAGAGTTTTTTCTGAACAGAAATTTCACAAAAGCAATGAAATGTAGTTAAAGACTTGTTTGCATGATCCTAAATACATTTGTACACGTCCCTTTTAGTTGCAAATGTGAGTCAAGCCCTGAAATACGAATGTGAATTTCTGAAATAGGTAAAAACAAAAGTGATATCATAGGACTGTCCTGCGTTTCACAAATTTGCATATCCCTGGTATGAATTATGCTGGCAAAAACCAGGTTTTCCGTTTGGAGTGTTTGCATTCTTTTCAGTTCTTAGGTATAGATGTCGATGACAAGTTTTCTTTTACTCATGCATTCTTGTCATGAAATGTTAATATGGTATGAAATGCACTGAAAACTGGAGAATAATAGGAAAGAATGAGGTTAGAGTATTCATAGACAGAGGTGTAAAGAGTACCCGAAAAACATACTTGAGTAAAAGTACAAATTACTTACTGTAAAAATGACTCCATTAC